>CAUYTI010100629.1:0-98108 GCA_963575145.1 Galago senegalensis
GTCCCAGCTACTTGGGAGGCAGAGGCAGGAGACTCGCTTGAGCCCAGGAGTTGGAGGTTGCTGTGAGCTGTGATGCCATGGCACTCTACCCAGGGGGACAGCTTGAGGCTCTGTCTCAAAAAAAAAAAAAAAAAAAAAAAAGAGAGAAGAGACTTACTTCTGTGCTGGTAGGGCTCCTTCCACATGTAATTACTATGTCTGCCTCTGATTTTGTTCCCCTTTCCAGAACCTCTGTTCGTGTCCTCCAATCTAAGCTGCCCCTGGCCACCACCTTTGGCACATCTCTTTTTTCGTCTAGCTCTGGAGTTGGTCTTCTGGACAGCAACACTAGCTGGGAACTTTTATGGCAGCTAGGTGGGGGTAAGAACAGGGATTCCAGTTTTAGGGGAGGCTGAATCTGAGTGGTGCCTGGGTGCAAAAGCTGCCTAATTGTTTAATACTGGGTAGAATGAAGTCTCTGCTTCTTTGTGAATTCATTGATCTCTGTTGCTACTTATCCCAAGCTAGGTCTGTATGTCCCTCTCCATCAAACAGGCCCAAGGCCTAGTTCTGTGCATATCATAGGTCTTGCCATTGATTTGTTTTCTCTGCCCTTTTCCTTCCTCTTAGCTTTCCAGAGGAGCACCCTTTCTAACTTGGAGCCCAGCAGCTTTCATCTCCACGCCCAGAGTCTTGAACAAGAGACTTTGCTTCAGAGCCCCAAGATGCGCCTGAGTGACCTATAAGGACTTATAAGAGTAGTGGGAAGAAGGCTTCATTGCTCATCCTTCCCTTCAAGGCCCTGCCTGTAGGCCACCTGCCCCTCCCCTCTTTACCTCACTGGTATTTGCCCTTTCTACTGAGGCTTTTCACTGCCTGCCCATCCCTGTCCTCCCAACTGCAATAAAATGGTTTAACCCTCCCTAATGTGTTTTCTATAAATCAGCATCCACATGGAATAGACTTAATGAAACCTTTTCCTGCTCCTTTTATTTGACTACTTCCTGTGACCTCTACCACTGAAACCCAAGCCCATAGACACTTATAGCTGTACCTTCTGAGTACAAGCTCAGCTGAACTTGGAAAGCAATGAGAGCTACCACTGTGGTGAATAGAATGATATAGGACACTGCTCTGGGGCCTTAGTGCTGTGGGGTGCAGAGGAGGGTGAGATATTCTGGTGAGACCTGGACCTGGATAGTAGGATTCTTCCTTTCCTTATTTCTAGCTTTTGATTTTTTTTTTTTTTTTTTGAGACAGAGTCTTACTATGTCTCCCTTGGTAAAGTACAGTGGCATCACAGCTCACAGCAACCTCAAACTCCTGGGCTTAAGTGATTCTTTTGCCTTAGCCTCCCAAGTAGCTGGGACCATAGGTGCCTGCCACAATGCCTGGCTATTTTTTTTGGTTGTAGCTGTTGTTTGGCAGGTCTGGGCTGGATTTGAACCTGTCGGCTCCTGTGTATATGACTGGTGCCCTACCCACTTGAGTTACAGGCCATAAGCCTAGCTTTTGCTTCTTGAGCTTCATTCTGGCTTCTCCACACCTCCTCATACTCAGCAGCCTAGCCTGCATCTCTGCAGCAGTCTTCTCGGTCTCTCTTCTTTCAGTCTCTCTGCCTATAATCCAAAGTCTTACATAATTTTTTTGACTGTGACTCCCAGTAAGAAATATAGTTTACACTGTGACTTAGTAAACATACTTACACAAAAATGTCATGATTTATTTTTTATTCTTTTTTTGAGACAGTCTCTCTTTGTTGCCCTTGGTAGAGTGCCATGGCATCATAGCTCACAGCAACCTCAAACTCTTGGGCTCAAGTGATCCTCTTGCCTAAGGCTCCCAAGTAGCTGGGACTATTTTTTAACACAATGTCTGGCGATTTTTTTTTTTTTTTTTTTTTTAGAGACCAAGTTTCACTCTTGTTCAGGCTGGTCTTGAACTTGTGAGCTCAAGTAATCCACCTGCCTTGGCCTCCCAGAGTGTGAACCACTGCACCTAGTCCTTTTTTATTTTTTAAGACAGAATCTTACTCTCTTATCCTGGGTAGAGTACTGTGGCATTTTAGCTCACAGCAACCTCAGACTCTTGGGCTCTAGTGATCCTCTTGCCTCAGCCTCAGGGGTAGCTGGGACTACAGGCACGAGCCACCAGGTCTAACTAATTTTTCTAGGACTCTTGCTCTTTTGTTCAGGCTGGTCTCAAACTCCTAAGTTCAAACAATCCACCCACTTGGCCTTCCAGAAAGCTGGGATTACAGGCGTGAGCCACCGCTTGGCACTTTTTTTTTTTTTTTTAATCGAGACAATCTTAGTCTGTTGCCCAGGCTAGAATGCAGTGGCGTTATCATCACAGAAGCCCCAAACGTCAAACTCCTGGGCTCAAACAACCTTCCTGTCTCACTCCCGAGAAGTTGGGACTACAGGTGTGTACCACAATGCCTGGATAATTTTTTAAATTTCTGTATAGACAAGGTCTTGCTGGTCTCAAACCCTGGCCTTAGGCAATGGTGACTTGGCCTCCCAAAGAGCCAGGGTTACAGATGTGAGTCACCATGCTCAGCCTTGCCTCAAAAAAAATTTTTTTTGAGACAGAGTCTCAGATTGTTGTCCTTGGTAGAATACAGTGGCAGCATAGCTCACAGCAACCTTAACCTCAAACTCTTGGGTTTAGGCAATCCTCTTGCCTCATCCTCCCAAGTAGCTGGGACTACAGGTGCCTGCCACAGGGTCTGGCTATTTTTTAAAGATGGGGTGTTGCTTTTGCTCAGGTTGTTCTTGAACTCCTGAGCTCAAGCAATCTACCCATCTGGTCTCCCAGAGGTCTAGGATTACAAGCATGAGCCACTGCACCTGGCTGCGTAGTCTCAATTCTTATTCTTACTAGGAATAATGCTCTCTGATAGTTTTTTTCCTTCCTTTCTTTTTTTTAAGTGATAGAGTCTTTTTTTTTTTTTGAGACAGAGCCTCAAGCTATCCCCCCTGGGTAGAGTGCAGTGACATCACAGCTCACAGCAACCTCCAACTCCTGGGCTCAAGCGAGTCTCCTGCCCCACCCCCCAAGTAGCTGGGATCACAGGCACCTGCCCACCACAGTGCCTGGCCATTCTTTGATTGCAGCCGTGATTGTTGTTTTGGCGGGCCTGGGCTGGATTCGAAGCTGCCACCTTAGGTGTATGTGGCTGGCGCCCTAGCCACTTGAGCCACAGGCACTGAGCCAAGTGATAGAGTCTTGCTATGTTGTCCAGACTAGTCTCAAACTCTTGGCCTCAAGCAATCTTCCTCCCTCAGCCTCCTAAAGTGCTGTGATTAATACTCTGATATTTTGGTTATATTTCATTTTAAAAATACCTTACGGCTATTGATTCTGACCCTTTACACTTACTTGCTGTATAGAAAGTACAGTTGACTTTTTTTTTTTGAGACAGAGCCTCAAGCTGTCCCCCTGGGTAGAGTGCCGTGGCATTACAGCTCACAGCAACCTCCAACTCCTGGGCTCAAGCGAGTCTCCTGCCTCCGCCTCCCAAGTAGCTGGGACCACAGGCGCCAGCCACAACGCCCGGCTATTTTTTTTTTTTGGTTGCAGCCATCATTGTTGTTTGGCGGGTCCGGGCTGGGGATTCGAACCCGCCACCTTAGGTGTACGTGGCTGGCGCCTTAGCCTGTTGAGCTATAGGCACCGAGCCGGACCACACTTTCTTATACATCAATACTTGTACTTGTATTGTTGTAAACAAGTATACATCTTATACTTGTTTATATATCAATAGGCACTTGCTTACACCTGCTGCTATGACCATGAATATGTCCATGGGTGTATCCGTCTTCACAGCTGAATTATTGTCTCAATTCGTCTGGCTATATTCCCAGAAGTGAGATTGCTGGGTCATATGATAATTCTATGTTTAATTTTGGGGGGGAGCCTGCATACTGCTTTCCCATAGCAGTTGTACCATTTTGCAATGTCAGAAATAGTGCACAAGGGTTGCAATTTCTCTGCATCCTTGCCATTTTCTGTTTTTCCAGTAATGGCCATTCTGATGGTAGGAGGTTTTTAATATCTCACTGTGCTTTTAATTTGCATTTCATTTGGATGATTAGAGATCCTGAGCCTCTTTTCATGGGTTCATTTATTCTTGGTGGAGTTGAACAAGGGGCCCCGAAGTGGATAACAAAGAAGGCAGCTCTCATGGGGTTTCCATATACCTTGGCCTGGGTCCAACCCCCCCACCCCTAATTTTTATAAGCAGCCTGAGTGGAAAATGAATATTGTCTGCTCTCCCCTCAGCCAAGACAAGGAACAGAGATGTACTAATTTGCTCCTGATTCAGCACACTAGAAGACAAGGGGGTGGGGTCACAAGTTCCAGCAGGGAAAACCAGGGCTTTGCAATCAAAAAAGTTCCAATCCTAACTCTGCCTTCTACGGTCTGTGTGACCTGGAGCAAATTACTTAACCTCTCTGAATCCTAATTTCTTCATCTGTAAGCTAGCTTATTATGACAGATCTATGCCATGGTATGCTGGTAAATGTTTTAACAACCAGCTCTCCAAAAATGATGACGGTAGTAATAATACTCGGATCTGAAGCATTTGCTGCTTTGATTGTGAAAACACTCAACTGTAGGTGATTTCAAGCTGCCAACCTGCTGTCTTGGAGTGCAGAGTTGGGGAGAGAGATGCACCCCGTGCATGGCCCGTATATGAAATGTCCTTGTCGGCATCTGGGATGTGTCAGGTTAATATTAGTTCCCCCCTCTCTTCCCCCCACCAAAGGGACGCTGGGTGACCTAGATTATAAAAAAAGGTTGCTCGACTCTCCATGTTTATTCAACAAATACATATTGACCTTCTATTGCATTTAGCACTCTGTTCTAGAAGCAGAGGATAAATGTGGGGAAGAGACTTGTAAAAAAAAAAAATCAGGTGACCTAGCCTCGCCTTGGGAGAGTCCAGCTGGGGTAGGTGACCCTCCACGTGCCAACAGCTGGACTATGCAATGTGCTAACCACCAGCGTACTTGTTTCTCCCACTGAGCTGTGGTCTCCTTTATTTTGATATCCACATTGCCCAGCATTTTGGAGAGATTCAGTAGTTGTTCAATTATTTCACGAGCTTGAAATGTACCTAAGGAGGCAAAACTAGCAAGTCCAAAACAGAGGATACTACAAGACGATAGGCAACCATAATCACTAAACTTCTCACTTGATAAGAATCTTACTCCTTCAAAGTATTTTCTGGTAAACAGGTAACACTTGCTGAGTGCTTAGTATGCCAGGCATCAGTATAATCACTCACCAAACACTATCTCATTTAATCTGTACAACAACCCAGTCTTTACAACTACGGGGGGCGGGGGTAGATACTATTATCATTATCCCAGCTCTATGTATAAGTAAAATGAGCAACAGAAGCAGATCTCCTGATTTTTTTTTTTTAAGAGAGCATCAGCCTAGCTCATAGCAATCTCAAACTCTTACATTCAAGTGATCCTCATGTCTCAGCCTCCCAAGTCACTGGGACTACAGGAGCCCTCCACCATGCTTGGCTAATTTGTCTATTTTTGGTAGAGATGAGGTCTCACTCTTGCTTAGGCTGGTCTTGAACTCTTGAGCTCAAGTGAGCCTCCTGCCTTGGCCTCCCAGAGTGCTAGGATTACAGGTGTGAGCCACCAACCCAGCCACTTTTTGTTGTTGATATTGTATGTTTGTGCAGAGCCAGGATGTGAACTGAAAACTTTCCATGTGACGCAGAGAAAGCAGATGATATTCCCATTCGATAGATGGGAATAAACTGTGGCTTAGAGAGAGAGAAAGAGGTTAGGTGACTTGTCTAGGGTCCCACAGCTCACAAGATGCAGAGCCAGGACTATGACCTAGGCCTTCAAATTCCTAATAAAATAAATAGCTTACTATAAAGCATGGTGTGGGGTGCTATAGACAAGAGCTGGTTCAGAGAAGGGTGATACCACTGGGGTGCCCAATGGTCAGGGAAGCCTTCCAGGGATGTGTGGGTTGAGTTGGACTCTGGGGAGCTGAGGGTTAACCTTGATCAGCAGTGTCCTCTCCCAGCCCCTAGTTACTCCCACCCCCCAGTGGCCCTGCCCCTGCTCCGCTCCTCAGGGTGCAAGGGATGAGCTTCAGAGACCCTCACCTCATCCTCCAGAAACCAGGGGAGGAGTGCTTGGCAGCTGCTGCTCTTCCTGTGTGTTTACTTTTCAAGTTATTTACATAAAGGATTCTCCACCCTCTGGGCTGCCAGACAGCCTTGCCTGTTCTCCTGGTTTTCATCTCTGACTCCTGGAGAGGTTGGCATTCTTCCAATTACCTGGAAAGTGCCTGTGTCTCACGTACAATCTGGAGTTCAGCCACCTCTGATTTGTGGGCAGTGCTGTGCCACAGCTACTGAACCTGAAGCCCTGGGTCTGTGTTAGAGGGGGCGACAGCTGCCCTGTAGTGTCTTAGCTGCTGGCCGGCAGGCGGGGTGCTTGTCAAATGTGTTGCTCTGGAGGGAAACAGAAGAGTCAGGAAGAAATGGGACAGCGGGGTTCACTAGGTCTCCTAATCCCTCTTGGATGTGCAATTTTTCCTGTGAATGTCTGTTTTTGTGAATCATGTCAACTGTTAAAGTACTACTTTCCAAAAAGTTAAAAACCTGTTTTTCAAAAAATTACATGCCAGAGACACATTTAACTCTTTAATTAGGGAACCAGCAGAATGCAAGGCTGGATACAAAAGGGACACAAAAAGAAAAATTTGAGGGCTGTCCAGAAAGAATCCAGCCATGTACGTTTGCAGGTGTGTTTTTCATATTACGTTTGTGATACTCTAGCCACGTTTGACTTCTGCAATTACAGGAGCTCTCCCTGTACTTGTATCCATCTTTTGTTACCAGTCTATACGGAGTGTTACAGTTTTAATACAGTTTTTTCCTTTCTTAAATTGTGAATATATTTGGGGGGGCAGAAAATGTACGTATGAGCAGAGAAGTCTGGAATAAGCTTGCTAAATGAGATATAAAAATTAGTAATGTTTTATAGGGCAATAAAACCATAAGGTTTGGGACTGTCTTCTCTACTAGACGGGAATCATTCACGTATTGTGAAGTTTTCTGCCTGTTGACATCTATCTTATAAGGTTGTACCCTTTGAGGATGGTAACTAATAAATAAAATACATTCCCTTAGAGAGTCAAAAGACCCTTATGAGGGCGTACAGCCTTAGTTCTAAGTTCTGAGGACACATCTTCTTAACAGTTCAAAGGGATTTTGCAAATTGCTACATGTGTCTATTCCAATTATTCATCCTGGAACCATGAAAATGATCACAGGATGGGGTAGGGATACACTGGGCCTAGGGTAAGAAGGACTGGAGCTAAAACTCCATTGATCACCTGGCCTCCATAACCCTCTTCTCGGACTGATGAGCCACAGTGATGTTCTGAATTTCTTGCAATTAGTATCGTTGGGAGCCAGTTCAGAACAAGTGTCCAGTAATCCCCTAAAATTCAGATTACTGCCTTTCCCAATGCACACTCACACTGGTTAAAGGTCAGTGAGACAAGTGTGGCCCCAGGGCTGGTGGCGGCCTGAGCGACACTTGGGAGCAGTCGATTCTGCTCACATAGGAGGGGCTTCCCCTTGCCCAAAGTTGCCACCAGACTCCTTCCTGTACTTCCAGCCATCTTGCTCCGACTTTGGGGTGACTTTCCACTTCTCTGGTAGTCTCTGGCTCCAATTCTTGGAAGACCCAGTGGCGTCTGAGTTCATTCATTTGCCAGATGTTACAGCCAGTTCTGCTCTTTCTTCATCTATTATTGCCCCTTACAATCTCAGCCGCAGTAGTTCTCCCGTGGCAGACACCATCATGGTGGGAACAGCTCCACGCCGTGCCCATCACTCTGCTAGCACACCACTTATTCACTCACCAGGTTTTCCTGAGCACCTGCGTGGTATGTGCTCAGCTAGAAGAAGCATCCTGCTTTCCAAAATCCATCCAGACTCATACACGATCTGCGCCTATTGCAAGGGCACCTGCAGTTCCCAGCTCAGTTGCATCACATACGTGCTTGACGTATGAGTGCCAAGCCCTCCCTTCTCACCTACCCAAATTGCCAAGGCATCTCCAGTTCCCTCCTCCACTGGGGTCTGGGGTCACCTTGCCTGAGCCTCCACTTCAGACTCTCCAGGAGTACAGAAGGAACCCTTCCCAACAGGGTCCGGGGCCAGGTAAGGGCTCCTATAGGAGGTGAACTTTGCCTCTTCAAGCCTGGGCAGGATTTGGACAGCTAGGAATGGAGGCAGGTGGAGAAATAGCGGCACCCGGGGGGTGGGGGGGGGCAAAGGGAGGAGGTGGACCAGTTGCAGCTGGAGTCCAACCTGCCCCAGGAGAAGGTGGCACGTCTCATTTAGGAAGGTTGAAGGGAGAGACCTAAACAATCTGGACTTTTCTCTTCATGGAAGCCATTGAAGTTATTTTGATCACAGCCATGACATGAGCCTCGAGCCAGGGCTCTGGGGAGGTGGACTTGGGGGTGTGTGCAGAACGGGCAGGAAGAGCTGAAGATAGGAGTGTTTAAGTTAGAGCCCTGGCCCTCTGCTGTGGGTTACCCTGCCTATCTACAGATCTCATCCAGACTGGGAGAAAGTGTCTCGTTAGGGTTCTGTGTCTTCCCGTCTCAAGGCTCCAGGTCCCAGGTGACTCACTCACTGATTTTCTGTTTCTTGGCCCCAGGCACGGTGCTGAGGACTTCTCAGCCTGAGGCTCCTCTTATCATACTCTGTTGCCAGATCTCACCCCTAGAATCCCCTCATAACTCTAATGTGGGATGCCTTACCCTCAGCCTGGCCACAGACACCTGCTTTACACATGTAGTGATCACAGCAGACGATGGTTTCCTGACCCACAGGGGAGAGGGCCCAGGCACTCCAAGCATCCTTCTTCAGCCACTGCCCTCTCCTTATGGACAGGGCTGGAGACCTTACATCATGGCAGGATTGGATCTTAGGACAGGTGGTATGAATCCGTGTGTGTCCTCCAGTGCAGCCATGAATGTTTGTTATAAAAGGAAACTGAGGGCCCGAGGAGGGCCGTGCTGTGTTTGAGATCACACAGTTGGAAGGGGGGGCAGAGCCAGGGCCAGGACGTGGGTGCTGACTGCTGGTCAGGGCTCTGTCCCTGCACTCCCCACCAACGTGTCTGTCTGTCTGGGCCAGTCCTGCCCAGAGCTCCTTTCCACTGCCCGCTGAGCCCCTGTCCGCTCATTTGCATGCAAGGTGAATGGTGAATTTGCCGGCTGGCTGTCTTGTGTCCTCCATGAGAGCTGGAACGAGCCGCTCCTTCTTTTCTTTCTTTTTTCCTTTTCTTCTTTTCCCAGAGGATGGTATGGAAGCCGTGACTAGTGTCAGGGTTCCCCTGTTCTGGTTCTTACAGCCACTTTCGTCACCCATCTCAGGCATTCTGTGCAACGGGGATGGGCCAGAAACTGCGAATCCACTAAGAAACCTGGGAGCCCACCGGGAAAGGTTCAGGAGTCAGAAGAGGATTTGATGGTTTAAAAAACAGCATCACAGAGCCCAAGTGACCGCCAGTGGAGCGGGGGCAGGATAGATAGGGGCACGGTGGGGCAGAGTGCGGCCATGCAGCTCGGGGGACCCTGACCTCTCCCAGGCCTGGGGACAGAGGCTGAGGACTGGCGTCTGTGGAGGCAGGAGCAGAAGTGGGATGGGTCTGAACTTCCAAGGGCTGTGCTGTGCTGCAGAATTCACTCCCAAGTGTCCCGGGACATCTATACAGATCCGGATCAGCTCACACGTGCACAGCCCCCTTCTCTGCCCCGTGCTAGCCCTGCTTGTAAGTCAAGGCTGCCGACAAGGCCAGTAGTGGCCAGTTAAGCATCTGCACATGGGGCAGGCAGGACAAATGGTTCCTCGCAGCCACTCCCTCTGGAAACAGAGACTATGCCTTACTTTGGGTGACACCGGCAATTGCTCATGATGCTGCTTTTAAACCATAAAATCCTCTCCTTACTCCTGAATCTTTCCTGGGTGGGCCCTCTTGGGTTTCTTAGTAGCTTTTCAGTTTTGGGACCTCCCCGTTGCACAGAATGCCTGGGGTGGGTGATGAAAGTGGCTGTAAGAACCAGCACAAGGGCTTCCAAGCCACCCTCACCTTTACTGCCACAGACACCAGGTTGGCGAACGGTGCTGCTACAAGCACATATGGTATCAGGGTTTCTTTCTGATTGTTGCTAATAGGCAGAGGCTGGTAGGAGCTGGCCTTGATGATGACAGAGAGCATGTGGGTGTTAAAGCCAAGGGAACCTGGGTCCCAGATCTGGCGGATACTCGTGTGGCCATTAAGTTTCTCAGTGGAATGCCAGGTGGGAACAAACAGCACCTTATTCCAGGGCAGGCAACACACACATTAGCATGGAGAACTGCTAGGGTGGGGGTGGGGGAGCCTGGAAGGCTGCATTAATTTAGCTGTAATCAAATAAGGCTGCATTCAAGAACCTTCAATTAGATACACTTAAAAATGTACATTATTTTGGAAAAATTTAATTACTGGGTACTTAATAATTTCCAAAAATAAAAAGTATTTGTTAATTTTAAAGCTGACTAACCTTTCGATGACTTTGCTTGGTTGGAAAGCACTGGGATCTTTGCTTGCACCATGGAGGTCCCCGGGTTCTGTTGATCTTCTAGATGGGTGTCAGTCATTGGGGACCTTAAGGGCATGTTGATTGGGTTATGCAGGAGAATGCAGATTCACAGCAAGAAGTGGTTGAAAAGCAAGAAAACATTTGGGGTCACGTTGCTTATGAGCCTTAACTCATAAGCAGGGCTAGCACGGGGCAGAGAAGGGGGCTGTGCTAATCCAGATCTGTATAGACGCTCCGGGACAACTTGGAAGTGAATTCTGTAGCATAGCACAGCCCTTGGAAGTTCAGACCTGTCCCACTGCATTTTTTTCATATTTCAGCTGGATCTTTTTGAGCATCAGACAATGACTTTAAAATGTCATCTACTGAGACTCAGTCAGCTCTGTCTGTAGTTCTCTAGGTGTCTTGGTGGTATCAAGAGGCTGAGATGCTACTTTGGGTGTGACTTCCTGATTCTCAAAGTTGGTGGGCCCTTCATCATCTTCTCTAATAGGTCAGTGACAGCTGCATGTTCTTCAAATGACTCACAGACATCATCCTGCTCATCAGAGACCTTTGCTAACTCGGGAAAAAGCTCACCTGAAATTTCCTTTTAAAGAAATGTTTCGAAAAAAAAAGTAGCTTTTAAAGAAATGCTTGGCGCCAGCAATGTAACCTAATTCTTTGTACCCTTATATTAATTTAAAATGAGAAAAAATGCTTGGATTCCCCCCCCACACACATATCATATATAGATTTAGCTTTACCTTGTAAGGAAATATTCAAGTTGTTTTGATTTGCTATGGTAACACACAGAAACGCTGCATTTCTATGGAAATACTTCAAAAAATTTACATTGCTAATTCTTTTCTTCATAGGATTTAATGATCTGTTCTTGCAGAGATAAAATTTTGACTGACACCTGTCCTTGCAATAGAATGATATATCAGATCCACACTGAACACCTCAGGGTTCAACTTTAGCATGTTATGAAACTGACTATGCCGTGTTTCACGTACATGAATGTAATTAACAATACTTATAACTTATTGCAAAGTGCCACTTAAAATAGTAGCTTTAGCACAGAGATTTTACTGATGCAAGATATAATGAAAAGCAATGGGAGCATCTGGATCTGTTAATAGTTATTTTTTTTTTTTAATCTATGCAGCAAACCCTTCATGTTTTCCTGTCATGGAAGGTGCATCCTCTGTACTTAGGCTCACTAAATTTACCAAATTCCGTCCAACTTCGCAACATTGATCTTGAAAATTGTTGAAGTTATGTATTCTGTGTTCTGTTCACAAGATTGCCCAGAGTAAGCACCTTTGGGTAGCAAAGAAAATCTTCTGTTATGACCTGGATGAAGTACAAAAGCTGGGCCGAGTCAGTCCTACTCCTTGATTCACCCGAAGTGACTGAATAATAGTTTCCTTTGAAGTACTGCATGTGGTTGTCCTGTTAAGTGGAAGGCTAATTCATGCTCTCAACCAGTTATGGTTCTCCTAGAAAGTGGCTATTGTTTGAGGGGTCTAAGCATCCTACAGTACTGATAATGCGTCTTTCACAATTTCACATCCCTGAAAGGCTTTCCTTTTCCCCTAAGTTTGTAAACTACTTCCTAAGTTGCTTCAGTGGCGTTATTTCCTGTTCTAATTGGGGCTTGAAAGAATTGCCTTTGCTTTTGCTTTTCACTTTTTAATCTCTGCAACACAACCTTTCATGCCTCTCCCTCCCATTTAAAATATCGGTGGTCCATTATAATGAGTGTTATGATGCCGGTGAGCATTGGATTTCTTTAACGTTGGTATTGCAGTGTCGCAAAGCAAGCAAATCATCTTAACTCAAGTGGAAGCAAGATAATATTGTAATTCCCTGTCCTCATTTAAAAATCTGTTTTCTTCCTTTAGTGATCTCTTGGTTTTCTTTGACATGTTGGGCTGTGAAGCAGACAGAATTAAAAAATACTGTGGGGATGTGCAGCTATTTACAAATTCCACTTCAAACAGAAACACAGTGCACTGTTGTCAAAAACTGATAACAGACTGACACACTTGACACCATAAACTCTCGCCAGCCACCCCGGGGGTGCCGGCACCAGTCAGGCAGGGGAAGTTGGAGTAACTCACCAGCATAGCAGGCATCCATTTAGCCCTTATGGCTCACTAATGGTTTTTTGGTTTGTTTGTTTTTTACAGTTTTTGGCTGGGACTGGGTTTGAACCCACCACTAGTATATGGGGCCGGTGCCCTACTCCTTTGAGCCACAGGTGCCACCCAGCTCACTGTTTTAACTGTGCCGGTCAATCTTGGAAGATTATTTTGTTGAAACATATTGTATTTTTCGTATTTTAAATATAGTCGTTTAAAAAATAAAATAAAAATGTAAAAGAAGAACCAAAAAATGTATTAATAGAAATGAAAGGACTTCTTCTGTAAAATTTGGATTCAGTCCAAAAGCTACACGTAAGGACTTAGAAGGCCACAGGTTCCCCACCCCTGTGGTAGGACTTTCTTTTTCTTGTTTTTCACAACTGCTTGTGTCAATCCATGTTGTAACATGGAGACATGGTACCCTGTAGGATTTCTGTGAGGATTATCAGAAGTATGGGTAAACTATCCCCAAACAGTCCACCTTGCGCTTGTAGTATGTGTTGGGGGGCCCTCAGGGCACAGCAGAAAGAGGAACTTTGCAACTAGACACACCCAGGCTTCCCGCCTCCACTGCCACCTACTAGCTTACTATGGTATGAAGCCTCCCTTGGCCTCGCTAGCTTCATCTGTAATTAAAGGGTTTATTATATCCGCCCTGTAAGGTTGCTTTCAAAATTAGAAAAGAGGCGTGTAAAGTGAACAACAGTGTCGTCCAAGCCCAGTTGGTAGGCAGTGCCACTACCCTGTTACTGTGCCCGCTGCCGCTGGTAGACGAGAGTGTTTTCTCCAGCTCGCAGCAGTCCTGGGTCTGGCCCTCCATGCCAAGGGATAGAAACTGGTTCTTCCAGCAGAAATTGACTGTGGGAAACACAGTCAATTGACTGAGTGATCGGGGTGGATCTGTAGGGCTGGGGTTGAGGGAGCAGCTCTTTGGGCAGCCTCACCTGGGAGCTGGGATGAGGGATGAGCTGCCCGGATGAAATAGAGGCTGTGTGTCCCAGGAGGCGTGAAGCAGGCCGCCAAGGACTAGTGGGAAGCCAGGGGGTAAGCATGGGTCAGGCAGAGAGGAAAAACCTCCTGGGCCCAGACAAAGAGCAATGCGTAGCTGACTTGAACTCACAGACTCGGCTCCCTGGAAGTGCTCCAGAGCAGTGGGTGGAGAGTCCTCCAAGGCCAGCCCCCGTCAGGCCCCTGCGTGGCGAGCACTGGCTCTGGGGCAGGCTGACCTTGTTAGAGGCCTGCTTTCGCCACCTACCAACCTGGACTATAGATAGATTGTTGATGTTCTCTGGGGCTCCATCTCCTGAACAATAGGTACATTATGAGGATTCAGGAAGAGTACCTGACAGGAGAGTCACTGTGCCCAGAGCACAGGATGTGCTCAAAGTGATGGGTATGAAAAATTGATCAGTTGGGAGAGATTCGTTCCCTTTCCTCCTCCTCTACCTCTTACACTAGTGGCCAGTGCCACACAGGGCGCATACCTGGCCCTCCATCCCAGGGTGAGTGAGGAGGGACATCCCCCTCTGCTTGGGAGGATTCACATTGGAAGATGCGATGCCTCAGGGAGGCCTGGACAGCCAGGGATGCCACAGCCCAGCCCCTTCACCCAGGTGCCGGGTATCGGAGGTGCCTGTTTTTTAATCCGAGATAATTTTAGACTTACAGAAGAGTTGTGAAAGTGGTACAGAGAGTTCCCATATACCCTTCAATCAGCTTCCCCTAACGTTAGTGTTTTACATAACCATGGTACAATGATCAAAACTCAGAAAATAATATTGGCTCAACCTTATTAACCAAATGACAGATTTTATTTGCACTTTTTAAAGGTTTTCCACTAACGTCCTTTTCTGGGCATGGGATCTAATCCAGATCTCACATGGCATTTGGTTGTCACATCTCCTTAGTCTCCTGCAATCTGGGACAGCTCCTCCCTCTTTCTTTGTCTTTCATGACCTTGAGACTCTTCAAGGGTACTGGTCAGGTAGCTGCAGAATGTGGGACCACATTAACTCTTGTGATGGCGCAAGCAACACGGAATTTTGTGGTCCTGCTTTCATATTTTTCCATTTCCTTATATTTCTCTCAGCTCCCAGAGCCTTTGTTTCTGCCAAAAATCTGTCCCATGGAGTGAACGCTCCCAGGCAGCTACACACGTGGTAGGGAGTTGCTTAACTCTCCTCTGCAAAATGTGTGTCCTCCTTCCTGCTCATCCTGCTCAGCTGTGCTCACATCACCACCTCAGCTGTCCAGCGCATCCCTCTGTCAAGACGGTCGTCTCTTTAGATAAGGGGCGTGCCTCCCTGGCCGCGTTGTTTCTGGATCCTAATCAGGGCTGTGTATTATAGGGGCTGAATAAACTAGTGATGAACGATCGCCATCATCGTCAGCCACCCTTTCTAGAGGTCCATGCAGTGCGAAGGACAGGTGTGCAGGTGACGGAAGTGGGAGGCCTGTCATTTCCCTAAGGAGCATATAGTCCTGTTAGGGAGACAGACGGAAAGAGCTGATGGTACACACGGGCCAGAGAGCACAGCAGAAGCCCTCTTACCAGGCCAGTCAAAAACATCCTCTGAAAGGGGGGATTCATTTGAAAGGGGTTCTTCAAACATTTCACTTTACCTATAGAACATTCATATACATTCATTTCCCAAACTTTCTGTGTCTATCCTGAGTCTTGGAGTACGAGATCACTGATCAAAGTCTTGCCTCATCTTACTTGCACAAAATACCCATAATGGTCTATTTACAACTTTCAGGGTTTTAAGTTTTCTTTTGTAAAGCTGCGAAAAGACTTAAATGTACGAAACAATTTAAGCGTAGACGCTTCGATTTTAAGGATTTTCAGAGTTGTCTCATTCACGTGCTGTGTAACTAGTCCCATTTCCTTTTCTTCTTCTTCTCCTCCTCCTCCCCCATCCCCTCTTCCGCCCCCTCCTCCCTTTCCAGAATTTCCCCCAGTGCATTCCACTTAGTTTTCATGGCCATCGTCAGCATTCTTTCCTGAGGCCGTCATTGGAGAGTGATGGCTAATCCCATGTGCCAGCAACTCAGAGGTTTTTGGGAAGCTGCTAACCGGTGTGGTCTTTCATCTCAGTTTAGTTGCTGAGCTCTCTCCATGCTCACAGGCACCAGATGCTGGAGGCACAGGAGAAGATGAATAAAGGACAAACCTCGTACTTTAAAAAGGAGCCTGTTAAAGAGCATAGGAGACAATAGAAACAGGTTTGGCAGATTCTGATACCACAAGTGCCAAGAAGAACAGACCACGTGCTGTGAAATTGAAGAGGCGTAAGAGGAGTAAGAATTCACCCTGGGAGCAATCAGGGAGGGCTTCATGGAGGATGTGGCCTCAGACGGGCAATACAGACCAGAGTAAGAAAGGAATTTGCAAGAGGCTGGGACCACTGAGCGTCACCCTCTCACACAACCCAAGCACACAAATGTTCTGTGAAGGGGAAGTTGAAAGGTACCAGTGGCAGCTGCGTCCACTGTTTGCTGTCATCTGCATCTATCCCAGAGGACAGCAGAGTCCTTGGGCCACACCCCTATCATGCAGACCCTGAAATATTTGTTTGCTTTACAGATAAGGAAGAGGTGGGGGTGACAGAGCGAGTCTTGCCTCAGAAAGCCCAGCACACCGAGAATGGCAGGAAGCTCATGGGCAGGGCCCTTCTCCCCAGGTCCCCAGCAGCCCTGCGTGTGAGGCTGGTGCACGCAGTCCTCTCCAGACCCCGATTTCAGGAAGATGGAACACTTCGCTTCAGTGTGAGGCTCGCACCCCAGTTGCTGAAGAGATTCCCATTTCCTGGGTGTAAATGTAATTAGATGATCAATTGTAGCAAGTGTAAAGCAAATGCAACCTTTGGGGAGAGGGGTTTTTTTATACGGTGTCACTTCAAATATCAGCAGGGAAGCAAGGAACCGGAGGGAGCCTGTGCTTCAGAAGCAGCAGGACAGTGGCCTTCAGAGACAGGGCTGCAGCCACCAGGCAGGGTGGGGAGGTAGAGAGTCACTGCTGTGCCCAAAAGACATCACCAGCACTGCCTCAAGCCTCCCCAGCCTCAAGAGTGCTCATCCAGACCTTGCTGGGAAGGACCAGGTGTGAGGACACTAGAGAATCACCCAGACACAGCCTTTGTAGTTGAGCAACATACTAACAGCTCAGCTACCCTTGAGACTGTTATTAAACAGGGACACAAATGTACTCTGGGATCTGGCAGTAAATGTGAACTGAGTGAAAGCAGCTGGGCGCAGGACTGTAAGGACGGGTGGGGACTGCGGTAAACTTAAAAGTGCATGTTGCAGCTAGCTGGGGCTGTCCGTGGTGACAGGAGAGAGGACCTCTGCCAGGGCTTCTGCCGAAGTTTGGGGAGAATAGAGTGGGTGTGGAGCATAAGGAAAAGGTGCAGCTGATTCTTTTTCCCCTCCCTCCATTGGTGGAGAGCAGATGCAGCTGCTCATGAGCTCAGGCCCTCCTCTGCCTTCCCCAATCTGTGTGCTTTGTGTCAAGAGGGCTGCCTCTACTTGACCCCAGCTTGCTGTTGCCATGCAAGAAGGCTGACCCAGAGTTTCCGAGACCTTATGATTCTTTTTTAAAACTTAGAGATATGCATTATGATATTTAAAATCTCCAATTTTAAATCTTAGCAATAAATTCCAACTTTTAAACAATGCTACGTGAGCCCAACAAATCGTACCCAGAAGCCAAATGTAATTCATAGGCTGTTAGTGTGAAGCCTCTAGGCCTGAGAGGGGTTGGCTGGCCAGTGCCGAGACTCTCCTCCTGGACTGGCAGAGACAGTGACTGCTGTAGCAGGCAGCCTTGCAAAGAAGAAGGATGTTCCCAGGCTGCCACCACCAGCCTTCGTTTTTCCATGTAACAAAATGGATTGATTCTGTGGTTTGGTCTGTCCAAAGTTGTTACTGGCTCGATGCTTACAACACGTGTCTCGTTGTATGGAGCCGGCAAACTGGTTCTCAGATGCCGAAAGGCTTAAACTCTGATGGTGACTTTGTATGAGAGGGCAGGCCATTCGCAGGTGGAGGCTGAGCTGCCTCGGCTTCCGAGGGTGATTTGCACGAACTTGGCAGCTGGAACTGATCCCCGAGAAGTGCTTCCCCTCCTTCTTGCCACAGCCGTCAAAGCTCGCTCCATCGCCTGCGCCTCGGGGAGCTGTCACAGCCTCATTACTGCTAATTCATCTTCACTTAGTGCATCAAAAGGCTGATTTATGAAATTGGGTGGGGGCGCAGGAAGTCTGATTAACAACATTAGTTCGTTTGCCATGAAATGGCTTAGAAAACTTAGCTCATCTTTGTCCCAGGAGCCCCATGATAAGACCGAAGTGTTTATGTTCTGCCTCAGAAATTCTCAGGATTAGAAACCAGTGTGGTAGCTCTGGCCTGGGGTGCTCATCACAAAAGCTCTCTCCGTTTCTCCTCCTCCCTCCCTTCTCTGGAGTTAAGTGTGTTGCTTTGTTACTAGGAGAGGTCTGGTGTGTGCAGGGGGCCTGGTCTCACCCCACCGCACCATCCTCTGTAGCTGAGCAGCTCTTCTACCTGGGAATTCCCTTTCATCTTGTCATCTAACAAAGCACTTGGGTTTTCCATTCTTTGCCTCTGCTGTTGCCCCCATCATTGCTCGTGTCGGCTGCTGAGCAGCAAATCCAGAGGGTCAGCCCTTTCTCTAGGCTCCTGGGGGTAGGACAGAAAACCTCCCAAAGACATTGTTTCAAGAAGCAGCATGAGCTGGGGACAGTGGCTCACAGCTGTAATCCTAGTACTCTGGGAGGCCAAGGCAGGTGGATTGCTTGAGCTCAGGAGTTTGAAACCAGCTTGAGCAAAAGTGGGACCCCATCTCTACCCAAAATAGAAAAACTAGCCGGGCACTGTGATGGGCATCTGTAGTCCCAGCTACTCAGGAGGCGGAGGCAAGAGGATTGCTTGAGCCTAGGAATTTGAGGTTGCTGTGAGGTATGATGCTAAGGCCCTCTAGCCTAAGGCAACAAAGTGACACTGTCTCAAAAAGGAAAAGAAGCAGCATGTCCCAGAGATGCCTAACAGGTCTGGTGGCCCTAGGCTGCTCCCTGAACTTCTCGGGGCTCGTCTGTGAGTGCAAAGCTTCCTACTTTCCCCAGTGTGCAGAGGGCAGAGAGAGACAAGAGTGTCAGTGTTGGAAAGCAGCCCCTATAAAGAGAGGTTAAAGGAAGAGATTATTGCCAGGAAATGAGCTGGTTGGGTGGGGATGGCATGCATATGCTGTGTTCTGAGCCAGCCGAGCCCATCTCTGCTGAGGACAGGCCTCTGTGACAAGCATACACAGACAATGGGTGGATTCGGGTTAGACTCAGGAGAGATACTCATCGAAGCTCCAGAATCATCCCCTGTTAGCTGATTAGTTTCTCTGAAGACGCAAATCCTCATGCTGATGCTAGTGGCCAGGATGGTAGTGACCAGCACGGAGTCCCGGCTAGGAGCACTGGCCCGGTGCAGTGACGTAGGACACCTGCCTTGAGACCTTAATTGCCATCCCGGTTATGAAAATATCTTGCTTTGGGAACTTGGGTGAGTCATTTCAGTTTTCTAGTTTCAGTTTTTTAATCTATAAAATGAAGAGATTAGATGCGAAAAATTCTAAAATTTCTTCCAGCAGTAAAATTCAACATTCTACATTTGCCCAGTTTTAGCCCCAATAAAACCATTGAGTGCCTCTTCCCACCCAGATACAGTGTAAGGGTTTGACGGATTTCATTTAATTTCCCAAGTAACCCCTGGGGGAGGGTGGTCTCACTGTTTTAGAGCTGTCCAAAGCAGCACTACCAATCTCTATCAGCTTCCACCAAGCGCTGAAGACATTCGGTAAGCTCGTAGCAAACTGGCAGCCTTCCTAGTGGGCGCTGAGGATACACACAGGTTTAAGACAAGCTCTACCCATCAGGGCTCACAGATGCAGCAGAGAGAGGTCAGGCACAGAGCAAAGTACGTACAAAGACCACGTGCCTAGCAAGCAACTGGAACCAACTAGGGGGCTCCTGAGTGGAGATACAGGTATGATTGACTTCTAAATGTCCAAAGGAGAGTCCAGGCTGCGATGATAACGGCACATTACTTGTTTTACAGATAGGACTTCAGAGTTTGCAAGACACTTTGGAATATATCATTTATCCATCTGTCCCTCTCTGAAAGTAGGTATGTCAGCTCTCACTGTCAAGTTATTAATTATTAAATAGAGAATTAGAGACCTGGCTCTTCCGAGGGAACTGGATTATCTTTTTGCAAGTTAGACCTCTGCACAGCTAGACACTATAATCTAGTGCTTGGGATTGCTTCATGCCTTAGAGCTGCGGTCCCAAACTCCACACTGGTACCAGTTAGGAAACAGGCCCACATAGCAGGAGGTGAGTGGCTGGGAGCAAGTGAAGCTTCAGCTGTACTTACCAGCAACTCCCATAGCTGGCATCACTGCCTGAGCTCCACCTCCTATCCTCCCTCATCTATGGAAAAATTGTCTTTCATGAAACTGCTCCCTGGTGCCAAAATGGTCGGGGACCACTGTCTTAGAGCAGGAGTCCTCAAACTTTTTAAACAGGAGGCCAGTTCACTGTCCCTCATACCGTTGGAGGGCCGGACTGCAGGCCCCAGGACGAGTTGGCTGCTAAGCAGGACAGGCAGTGGCAACAAAAACACCTGGCAGGCTGGATAAATGTCCTAGGTGGGCCACATGTGGCCTGTGGGCCGTAGTTTGAGGATGCCTGCCTTAGAGAGTTTACTAGGTCTTATCACATTTTGGGCTGACCCTACTTGTACAGAAATGTTTTAAAGCTGTTGTATCCTTGAAATGTATCAGAATCAGGCCAAGTGGAACTTCTTTTTTTCTTAAAGATCTAGAGCAGCAGTTCTCAACCTTCCTAATGCTGCGGCCCTTTAATACAGTTCCTGTGGATTGTGACCCACAGGTTGAGAACCGCGATCTAGAGGGAAGGGTAAGGCTGTTGGAAATCTTTGTGGCACACATGGAAAGGATTTTAACCAAGGACACCTGCCAGATGTTAACATCTCAGGCCTTTGGCTCAGGGTTGCATGGTGGAAAGTACATGGTGGGCATGGCAGGAGTCTCTCTGGAATGTGCAGAGGATTGAGGGCCATGGAGAAAGAAATAGGGGCTTTCTTTCTCTCAGCCCCCCTCATCCCAGCTGGGGATCTTTCGCCTGAGATCCTCACACAGCTCAGCCCCTTCTCTCTGGCAGCTTTCGTATCCTTCCTAAGGACATTAGCTGCCATTTGTCGAGCATCTACCACTTACTGTCCCTTCGTTCACATTTTCTAAGTTAATTTCACAATCACTCCAATGAGGAGGAATTATCCCCATTTTACAGATGAGAATACTGAGGTCAAGAGCAAATGACACTGGAAACGCCACACTGCTAGCAAGTGTGGGAGATGGGACTGGAACCCAGGTCCGTCTGTCTGATTAAAACAAAAACAGGCCACTTTGACATGCCTGCTTTGGTCCTAGATAGAGAAGGAAGCTTCCTGGCTACATTCTGGTCATTGCTGCTTTGAATGTTGGGGTGGAGAAGTGGTTTCCCTGCTCTCTGCTGTGCTGTGTCCCTGCTGATGCCCCTCTGAGATAGCTGGGGGACAAGATGCCCAGTCCTGCAAGTGCTGCCCATGGTGGTGGACATATACATGTGGACTGAAAGGAGAGGCAGAGGGAAGTCGGGGGGCCTGGCTGGCCTGAGAGTGGGGGTGAGGGGTAGTCCAGCTCCTTGACTCTACCTGAATTCCATCAGGCGTCACACTCCTCAGAGCCAGCCTGATGCCTAGAGATTCTTAAGTGTCATTCTGGGGAAAATGTGCTGTTGCCTAAGGGCAGTCGGGACTTTGGGGAAACTTGGGTGTGGTCTCCACCTCTATTCTCCTCTTTATAAGACTGTACAGGGTTCTTCTTGGGGGTCACATGGACACCAGTCTGAGACCTAAGAGCCTGTCAAGGTGAGGCCCTGTGAAGATGAAATCACTGGCTTGGGACCCTGAAAATCTTACTCCACCCTAGATCCAGACTCAGCTCCTGGTATAAGGAAGAGAGTGTGGGTTCTGGCAGCAGAGCAACCTGTATTCAAAACCCACTCCACTGGGGTGAGCTTGGCTAGTCACTCACACACTCCCTGTCTGTTTCTTCATCTGCAACGTGGGGCTGATATCTAACCTCACAGGACTCTTGGTGGGTAAATGCATTAACAGATGTGCAGCACTTCACACAGAGCCTGGCACGCAGAAGGCGCTCAGTAGCTGTTCCGTATGTCAATAAAGTAGGAGCTGACCCACCCCTGTTCCCACCAGCTGAGCCGCTGTCCTCTGTGAAAGGGAGGACATGGCTTGTGAGGCCGAAGCTGTCAAGCCTTTGAGAAAGGGTTTTAGGGCATAGAAGGGGAAGCCAGGATTCCCCCCGGGGCTCCCTCTGTCCTAAATGGAGCTAACAGAGTAATTGAACACAGGGGGAGTTTGATAGCAAGACTTGCAGGAAAGCAAGCCAGCGTTTATAATAAAGGAGTTTGGGAAAGCTACCTTGAAGCCGGGCTTATGCCTATCTTTTGGGGGGGATGGTGGTGAGGGTGAAGGTAAATGAGTAGATTAGGTTATTTTTTTAAAACACTTGTTATGGAAAATTCTAAAGATACACAGAAGTAGAAAAGGTAGTATTGTGAATCTCAATGTATCCATCATCCACCTTTGACTGCAATCAATTTATGGCCAATTTGGTCTCATCTATACCCCCCACACCCATGTTATTTTTGAATCAATCCCAGACAGCCTGTCTTTCATCAGTAAGTATTTCTGTGTGCATCTCTCCAACATAAGGGCTCTGAAAATATTACCCAGAATACCACTGCCACACCTAAAAATTATTCTCCTAATTCCTAATATTATCAGTACCCCACTGCTTCAGTCTTCAGCTGTCCCATATATATCATCCATCGTCCATCATATCATCATCCATCTAGCAGGGATTTTCAAAAATGGTGGTTTCTTTGGGTCAGAACCCAAATAAGGCCCACCTGTTGCAACTGGCTACTGGGGCTTTTCAGTTGCCTTTACTCAAGAGGGTCCCACTCTGATTTGTTTGTTTGTTTGTTTGTTTGCAATTGACCTTTGGAAGAAACCTGATCGTTTGTCCTGTAGCGTTTTCTACAGTCTGGGTTTTGCTGATTGAATTCCTGCGGATGGGCCTTTGATTCCTCCTTGAGGTCCTGACACCAAGTAGGTATTTGTGTGGGAGTCGCATAGCTCAGTCTTGCTTGCCCACCCCCTCCGTTGCAGGAAAGCCTCCTTCCCCCTTTGCCAAGTGGAAACAAAGGCCTCTGGTCCCGGGATGCTGGAGCCAAAGGATAGAGGACGTGAGGAGAAGGGCTGCTGCGGGTCCTCAGCGGTGCCGTCATCCGTCATGCTATTATTTGTACTGGACCCCATCTCCAGTTTTATAAACTGGGCTGTCTTTTCATGAAGCAGAGCAATTCTGTGCCAAATAGCCGGGATTGTTTTTGCTGCAGTAAGGTTCAGGACTCATCTCCCTCTTGACTTTCAGCTGTATGTTTTCTCAATTCTTTCCTCAAATTAAAGTAAAGGTCAGGAGGCTGGTCTGAGACGAGCCCTTCCCCTCAGCTCCAGCTCCTTCTGGCGGGGGAGGGGGGTAGCTCTGTGTCTCCTGGGGTTCAGGTGACACTGCCCACCCCCGTAGCACACTAAGCTAACTTCCCAGTTCTTTTCTTTGTGGGGGAAAATTGAGGAGGAAGGGAAAGAGAGAGAAAAGGAAAACAGTGCCAGGCTGTGGGCTCCTTTCTGAATTTAGATCTTTTGAGCAATTTCTAGAGGCTTCATTCTCCCCACTGCGTTCCCTTCTCAGGGAGGGTGCCCCAGGCCCCGCTGTTCCACCTGCTTGCCGGGCTCCAGTCTGTTGCTGCGCCCGTGAACTGCCCAGTGAGCTGCCCCTTCCCATGCAGGATTTTTAATCAAAATGCAGAGAACGGCACCGCCACCACCCTGCTCAGCGTCACCAGGGCCCTTCTCCTACCCTCCCCACACTTAGTCACTCCAGCTAACAGTTAATTAATTTGTGACACTTTGACAGTTTGTGAAGAGACATTTTTACGGAGCCATCAAAATCCTCCGGGACGGGGCTGTCAGGCAGACACCCCTTCTCGTTCTGCCTGTGTCTGCAGACCCCGCCTCACCCCACTGCGGGCCCTGGGGGCCTCCAAGGAGGCCAGGCTGCGTAGCCCTGGAATCTGCCACTGCCTAGGTCTCTTGGGTGTGCTATACTCTTTGGGACTCCTGGGCAAACCCAAGGACAGCTGGCCACCATGGGAAGAAGCAGGCGGAGGGAGGAGGTGTGTCCTGGGAGGATCCCTGAGGTGAGGAGGCCCTGGGCATGCTCAGCTCTGCTCCAGTCTCCCCTAGATAGAGCCTTACTCAGGAGTCCCCCAGAGTGGGGTGAGGAGAGGCCTGCACTCCAGCCGCTCTCTGGGGACACCTCCACCCCACCCTCACCCCCTGCTCCACTGAGCTCACACCCTGAGAAAGCTTTGTGGCCTTGGCTGGTGCTGATGAGAGGAGATGGCTCTCGGGCAGCCTCGGCCTGCTGCAGGTGCCCCCCACACTGTGGTCCCAGTCCAGGCGCCGTGAAACCCGGGGCCCCCCGCTTTCCAGTAGCTTTCCATTCCACAGACCGCGTGTTGTCTGTGACGCCCCCTTGCCTCTCCACACCTGCACTCACACTTGCACGCACACATTCTCTCTTTTTTTTGTATAACCCTATATGCCACAATGATGGCCCAACTAGCTGCCACCTTGACTGGGACCCAGAGGAGTGAGGGGAGACCAAGAGGAGGCTACTAGTACCCCTGGGGAGGGCTCTAGAGGGGAGAAGTGTGCAGGACAGAAGAGACCCAAGGGCTGGCCCTTCACACGTGAGCGAGGACTAGCTCCGCAGACCACTCTCTCAGACACTTGCTGAGAAGCACGGGGTTGCCTGCTCTGTGCTGAGAAGACCATGACAGGCAGATGTGCGCCTTGCACTGGGGTAGCTCACGGTTTGGCAATAACAGACACTAAACAAATCATTAGACAAATAATGACTTAATAACACCTGTGCTGAGAGTGCCGAACAGGACGTGTGCTGTGAAGCATTAAGCACAGGCTCTGAGTGGCGGGATTGAGGGGCCCTGGGGGAGGAGCTGGGGAGATAGTCCTGCAGGGTGAGGAGGAGGATAGGCCCAGCCAGCACAGGAATCCCGCAGCCAGGAGGCCACCTGGGCTGGTTAGGAGTTGTGATGCTGGAACCCCAAGGAGGGAGCAGGTGACTGCCTACATGGGTAGGTTTGTGGCTTTGGTGACAGCAAGTTGAGCAGGTGCCCAAGACTAGTTCCTATGTTTGCCGTGAGGTAGGAGGCAAGGCTGGGCTGCTGCCAGGTTTAACCCCAGGGAATGGGGGAGAGGCTTGGAGCAGGTGACCTAGGTTGGGACCTCAAGACAGTGCCCACCCATTTGGTTCTAGCTGGGTGGGACCAGACACAGCCACAGAGCACAAGTGGGAGAGACTCGTCCCACCATCCCGTACTTTCTGAAGAGACCTTGGCACTGTTCCCCACAGATAACGCACTGGAGCTCTGCTGCTGAGCTGCCATGGCGGGAGGGGGGGGTGGGGTGGGGCTGTGCTCTCTGCCTCCGAGCAACTCCAGGTTGGACTGGGAGGCTTCCCTTGCCTAGGGTGGGGTCATAAATGAGAGTGTCCTGTTGGCCTCCCCACCACCCCTGAATGGTACTGCAGGCCACGCTCTGGGCTACCACGAGCAAGTTTTCCCCTCACTAGGTCTCCGGCCCAGATTTGTCCCCCACAGCAGTGCTGAGGCTGCAGACAGGAGGGAGTCCCGGAGGGGGAGACCTTCCATATTAGCTGGGAAAAGCAACCAGTGATTTTTCTCTCGGGGATGACTGCTGACACCTGGGCCGGACCCACGGCCTCACCATGCTATTCCCTCTGTGCCTGAGATGCTGGAGGGGAGGTGAGCCCTGACGTTGCCAATGTCCATCACCTACCTCCACTCCTGGGCTCTTCTCCAGCCCAGTATTCCTCCCCACTCCTCCTCCTCCAGACCCCCACTTCCCTTGTGCCTATCCATTTACTTGCCACAGTCTTCCCCAGGCCCAGTTCTAGAAGGCTATCGAGCTGCCTCTGTTTCCCCTGCCCCCTCCCTGGGCCAGACTGTACAAGCATTGTTCACTGACTCTTCAGGAGTTGGAAGGAATGGGGGTACCTCCTCCCTCCCCCTTCCATCCCCACTCTGCTTTTCTGCAGGTGCAGGAGGTTTTGACAAAGGACCCTCCCCCCATCACAGCCTGACCCTTTGCCTGGGGGATCAGGGAGCAGACAGCAGGCTGCCAGGTCCTGGAGAGGAGGCCCTGCCCACTCACTCCCATTTCCCATCCAGCCCAAGTCACTCCAACAAGCTGCTTTTGAGATGCAAATGTGAGATGCTTTTTTTCCCTCCCTCTACTTTTTCATTGAAATGCTTCAAATCTCAGAAGAAAAAATGATGTGTTTAAGACAGCAGTGTCTCACCTGCCATCGAGCCTGATAAGGAATTGTTAAATTTTAATTAGACAATTTGATTCCTTCAAGTGCCAAACTTTCAGGGAAGGCAGCGCCAAGGCTTAAGCAGAGACTGAAGCACAGGGAATAGGTTGCTGGGTTTATGCTGTAGCAAGGGGTCCTCACCCCCCACCTCCCTGCTCCTCCTGGACCAGAAATGAAAGAGAGAGGGAGAGATGTCTCTCCCCTGCCTGCTCTAGCAGGTTGACCCTTTTAAGAGATTGAGAGAGAGAGGGAGGGAGGGAGAGACAGACTTCTCCTCTCCCCTACCTGCTCTAGCAGATTGACCCTTTTGACCTCCCCTAGCAGACAAGGGACTGGGGGTGACCACACTTTCCAAGGTCTTCCTTAGAGAAATGTCAGCCTCTGGCCATAGAGTCTTCAAGGAGCTTTTAGCCTGCTACCACCCTTGAGAGAAGCTGGTTTCTGTTTATAGTCTGGGGAGCCTGCCATCAACATCTCCTCCCCAGAGGCCTCCCCATTCTGTCCCTTCCCTCTTATACTCCCCAGCAGCCAATGAAGTGGGTGGTCTCAGCAGGGTGGCCTTCCTGGGATGGGCTTGGTGGCTTGGTCAGCCCCAAGGATCTGTGCTGGTCCCCCACTTCTCACTTGAGAACTAGCAAATTTTCAAATTAGACCACACACAGGACATAGTAACATTTGTAAGGCACACAGGGTGACCCGCACACACTCCTTGGCTGTCTCTAGACACCTTGTGGGGAAGCTCTGCTCCAAAGCTTCTGAAGAGAGTCACTATCAGGCTGGGAGGAGGCTGATATTAGGGAGAACATGGGCAGGAGTACTGCATGTCAGCATGGATGATTCCATGCAAAGATCAAAAGATCTTTGCCCTTCTGAGCCAGGACAGAACAGTGATTATTGGAGACAGAGGAGGAACAGATGATCTCTGGCACTTTGGTAGCCTGAAGCTTGAAGGCTACTCTCACAGACGCTTCCCCTTCCTCCTGGCTTCCACCAGGGCCACTGAGAAGAAGAAGCTCAGGAGGTCCCAGAGCACCCCTGGAACCTTGTCTGCCTATGAGGGCGGGGCAGGGAGCAGCATTTGCCCTGCTTAGCTGAGCAAGAAAATGGAGGCCGAGGCAGCTGTTGTGCTTGGGGCCAAGGCAGCTGCTCCCTGAATGGGTCCAGGCACTGACATCTGCAGGGTTAGGGTGTCACCCCTCTCCCTTTACGCAGCTACACCTGTAAGAGCTGAGAAACGGCAGTGACTGTGCACACACTGGTGTTCACTAAATGCTTGTTGACTGGGGACTGTCACTCGGAGCTTTTGTAAGCTTTTGTGTGAGGCACAAACTGCTTGGGAGGAAGGAGGTGGCACTTAGAGGATGGTGAGAAAGTTGATCATATTTTCCTAACCCCCAATTAAAGTGATTGTTCTGACAACAATTTTTTTAAAGATAACATGTGATCGTATTTATCTGAGAAAAAAAATCTTAGGAATATAAGAATAACGTACCATGGATTAGACACACCCGTGGGGGCTGACAACCTATGTAGCCCAGATGCAGGAGGGAGACAGGGCGGGAGGGGCTGGAGCTGCAGCTGGGAGCCTGGGACTGGCAGGTGCCCTCAGGCCTCCTGAGAAAATGCTAGCAGAGAAATGCCAGGAGGGTCCTATATTTTATCAGCTCTAAAGTGTACATCCCCCACTCCTGATCGTGTCTCTGAAATCAGGACTCATTTTGCAGTGGTTGCCATCTTTGGGTTGTATTGAGGTTTAATGGCATTTTTTTTTTCCCTTTCCTAGTGGTACATGAAGTGATGGTGCATCTCACATTCAATTTTGCCTTCGAGCCTATGAAATGCGGTGATTAGTATTACAGTCCCTGGCTCTAGCAGCTGGGCTGGGAGAGCTGGATCTTCTGAGCCAGCTGCTTCCCCATTGCAAGGGTCACTTAGGTTTGTCCCGCAGCCAGGGTGCAGAGGCAGACTTTGCCTTTCCTTTCCTTTACTTCCTCCCAACGGTTTGGTTGTGGCTTCTCAGAACCTGTTCCTTCTTCATCCAGCCCCTCAACATTCAAGGAAGGCCGTAGGAGGCAGCCTGTGGAACCACAGGAACCAGGGAGGACCCTTGACCTTAGTGGGCTGCATTTGGACACAGCACCAGTCCTTCACCTCGCTGAGCCTCAGGCTTGTTGTCTGATTTCTTGTTTCATTTCATTCTTTTGCTTGAATTTTTTTTTGTTGTTGTTAAAAGAGATGGGGTCTTGCCCTGACATCCAGGGTAGAGTGCAGTGTTGTGATCATGGCTCACGGTAACCTCAAACTCCTGGGCTCCAATGATCCTTCTGGTAAGCCTCCTGAGTAGCTGAGACTAGGGGTGTGTGTGACCACACCCAGTTAATTTTTTAATTTTTTTGTAGAGACAACTCCTGGCCTCAAATGATCCTCTCACCTGAACCTCCCGAATTGTTAGGATAACAGGTGTGAGCCACCATGCCTAGCTGCTTGGTTTGATTTCCAAAGTTAACATTCTCCAGGGTTTAACCTGTGCTGGGCATACGGAAATCATTGCACTTAATCCTCATGACAATTATGACTGTTTCTGTTTTGTGGTTAGGAAAACAGTGGCTCAAGAAAGCCAAATAATCTGGTGAAGGCCCTCAAACTAGGAAGTTGGGCCTTGAGCCCAGGTTTTTTGGTCTTTAGCCCCTCTGTTATGCCAGCACCTCACTTGCTAGAGTACCTCATCTGGAAGGGTGAATTTGCTGGTATCCTAACTCCTGCCCCACTTGGTAGCACATGGGGAGAGCGAGCCAGGTGGCCCTTGCTTATGGGCCATGAGAGATGCCAGCCCCAAGAGGTAAGGAGCTGAGGACACTGTGGGGACCAGGGCTGGCTCCAGGGATTAGGAGACAGCCTTCGACCAAGATGCTAACAGGGTTGACAGGCATTTAGGCATTTTTTGTGTTTTCCTATTTTTTCTGTAATATACTACACATATGTGTCAGCAAAAGGCAGTAAGAACACTCAAGAACAAATATGAAATAGAAAATTAAATACAGGAGGCTTTTCCCAGCAGCCTTGCGTTGCAGAGACTCACCCATGCCCTGTGAGTACCAGCACTCAAGGGAATGGGTGCTTGCCTCCCCCATCCAGACCCATAGACTCCCGTTTCTCATCTAAATTGTGCTCATAATTTTAAGTCCCAGTTTATATCATTCCCTCCTCCGAGAAGCTCTCTGTGAACACACTGGCCGGGCACATGTGCAAATGCTCTCTGATTTCTGGAAAGCAACTCTGGTGGACACTGTGGTATGCCACTGACCCCCTGCAGGGCCTAATCCCCAACTCCTGTGAGTGCTGGTCACTGACAGTGCGTGGTCACTGCCTGTCACAGCCTTCCCAGCTTCAACTGCTGCCAGATCCTTTGTGTTCCCTCTCCCATCTCTTTCCAGGTCTTCACCAGGGCTCTTACCCTCCACATATGCTGCTGAAGAGAGGCCTCTTTCAAGGTCATACCGTGTCCCTGGGCCAACATAAGCTATAACATCTATGGGGGGGGGGATTAAAGGCCTGACCCTGGTGCCCTAATTTATCCCTGACTAGGAGAGGGACTGAGGAAGGCAGGGAGGGGGGCAAAGATCGATGATCAATGCTGGGAGGGAGTGGTGAGTGCTCTTCACATGTCTCCAGGCTCCCCACTGTGCTTAATGCCCAGCAGGTTCAATAGATGCTGATTGAGCAAATGAATGTCAGAAGCAACCGTGGGTGCTTGATCAATACCTGCATGCCCCTCTCCCGCTGTGTGCTCCGAATGGGAAAAGGGACCAGTTGGCTTTGTAGACTATAGCGTCAATATGACAGTGCTGCATTACCTTAGAACTGGAAGACTCGCTGTGTGGTGGCATTCCATGTTGCCCCACATGAAATCAGACTCCTGGCTTTCCCCTCGCCCCCCAGAGAGGTGGTGCTGGGTCTGACACATCCCAGACCGAGTGGGGGGAGATGTTCCAGCCAGACAGAACGCAACATGGTCCAGCTCTTGGGGAAGGAGTATGGATAAGTTGGTGGCGGTGGACAGACCCTTCTCCTCCATCCCTTCTGGCCTGTTGCAGTAGGTATGTCCTGCTCACTGATTAGGACACTGCCTGAATGGCATCAATTGGTGGCTTTTGATTTGGGGGTAGCAAAGCCCCTGGAAGTCGTGGTGCTTTGTGCGAAATGCCTTGGGATGCTGATAGATTTAATTCTATTGTGTGAAATAGGAACATTTTTGTTAGCAGAAAAGCCGACTGTATTATGTGTGCATTATGTTTCAATCACAACCAAAACACAGGCTGTCAAGCTCATCCACGCCCGCCTGATGCCTCTGAATCTGCGGCTGAGTCCCTCAGCTCCCTTTTCTCCCTCAGTACGCTGCTGCCAGCCTCCCAGAGCCCCAGGCAGAAGTCCCAGAGTTGTCCTCTGCTCCTTCTCGCCCTGCTCACCCCATCCTCTCCCACCCCACATCTACCCAATGAACAACTACTATGAACTGGACATCCAGCTGGCTTCTGATTCTGGACACGCCTCTCCATTCCCATTCCCACTTCTCTTCATTCATTCGGGCGACCATTGTCTCTTACCTGAATTACAGCCACAACCTCACTCCCCTCTGAGCTCTCTTCTATACCACAGCAACCAGGGATCTTACTAGAACACCAGTCCAGTGGGCTCGTTCTCTGTACCCAACATTTCAGGGGCTCCCAAGGTGAGAAGACTCAGTCTTGCTTACGAATATCCTCCAGTTCCGTTTTCCTCAACCTTACTGCCATGCTCTACAATTTTGCCAAACAGAGTCACTTGCTCTTTGGGACTGTGCTATGTTCTGTCTGGCGGGCACATCTCCCGCTCAGCGGCCTGGCTAACTCCTCCTACTTCATCCCAGAGGACCCCTTCTCCAGGCAGTCTCCCCCTCCCCCAGGACGAGCCCATTTCTCAGGGATCCTACTGTAAGTGTCATCCCAAACCTCAGCATCTCTTATAGGCTGTCCCTGGGTTACAAACAAGATAGGCCCTGTAGTTTAATTTGTGCATAAGTCAGAATAGGTACATTTACCTATTACCTGTAATGGCGTCTATTCCTAAGTGCAAGTCGTATGTCAGTGGGATGTTTGTAACTCGGGAACTGCAGGTACTTCAATCCTGCTACAATCTCCCAGCTGGTGTCCTAATTCCACTCCCGGCCCCTCTCATCTGTTCTCTGCACTGCAGTCAAAATCCATCTATCTGAAAGGCAAATCTGCTCCATGGTCTCTGAAGTTTAAAAAAAGGCAATCGTGTGGTTGATCGTGTGGTTCCCCTGCCCTTGGGATCAAGTATAAACTTCTAGCATGACTTTTAAGGCCCTCCATGATGTCGCCTATCACAGCCTTCCCAGATTCAGCTCTCACCAAGTCCGTCCTTGTGTCATCTATCCTGGATCTCACTCAAGCCCTCCACCAGGGCCCTGCCCTCTGATGCTGTGCTCTACAAATGTTGCTTCCTATGTCTAGACCCTTCCCCTTGACTCCTAACTCTCTACCCAACTAATTCCTACCCAGCCTTCATCTACTCTGGCAAACCTTCCTTGAGTACTTAACCTAGGTCACATCTCTCTCTCCCATTCCATTTCCTAGTTCCTACAACCCATAGATTTAATTACTTTATTAATTGGCTGTTATTTCCCCTAGAATGTGAGCTGCAGAAGCCTATGTATTTTGTTCCTGCCTATGTCTCTGGCGCTGTATAGAACATTGGTTAATAAGTATTTGTACGACCAAGAATGGATGAATGCCCATTTCTGTTCTCACCAGTGGAAAGCGGAAAGCCCAGCTAACCTACCTTAAGTCTGAGGTGCACGGCTTATGCTCAAAAAGCATTTGTTGAATAAACAAATGAATGACTGATCAGCTCTGTTCAAGCTCATCTTATTATGCATTGAAAAAAACATACTTGCTCATTTTTATTTTACTATTTGTAAGAACTTGCCAGCCAAAGAGTGGCAGGAGGCCCAAGATTTTAAGAAAATCGTTAGTTGGAAAACTTAAAATCCTGAGCCAGGGAGTTCTTTCTATTAAAGTGTGGGGGCGGCTTTGCACACTGGCGCCCTCTGTGGGGGATGTTCCTCTCACACCCTGTGTCCATTTTTCCTGGCCAGAGCCTGGCCGCCCCGTGGCTCCGCGGCCCCGATGGATCCGCTGAATCTGTCCTGGTACGATGATGACCTGGAGAGGCAGAACTGGAGCCGGCCCTTCAATGGGTCGGAAGGGAAGGCGGACAGGCCCCACTACAACTACTACGCCACGCTGCTCACGCTGCTCATCGTCGTCATCGTCTTTGGCAACGTGCTGGTGTGCATGGCCGTGTCGCGCGAGAAGGCGCTGCAGACCACCACCAACTACCTGATCGTCAGCCTCGCCGTGGCCGACCTCCTCGTGGCCACGCTGGTCATGCCCTGGGTTGTCTACCTGGAGGTAGGTCAGGGCCCCTCCTTGCTCCAGTGCCTCCTCCAGGGGGTCCTCGCGCTGGGGCCTGGACTCCAGCTCCCCCCTGGTTTCCACCAACAAGCTGCCCGGTGCTCCCCCACGTGGGCTCTTCCTCTGCTCTGGCTCCCTTTCTCTCCTTAATAATCACAATTCCCATTTATAAAGTGCTTAGTAAGTGCCAGGCTTGAGCTAAGGGCCTTTTATGCAGCATTTTCTCATCTAACCCTCGTGGCAGCTCAGAGGGTGGCATCATTATCACCGTTTGAAGGATGATGAACCAGGTGGTCAGAGGAATTAGGTGACTTCTCCAGCATCACACAGCTGGCAGGTCTAAACTGGGGCTCCATCTGGTCTCAGAGTCAGTTCAGGCCCCAGAGTTCATTCGTTAGGTCATATTAGAAAGGGGAGTAGCTGTTGAGGCTCCCCAAGGAGGGGCATGTTTGTGCTCCCAGACCCCGAAACTTTGTTCTTCCTTCCCACTTCAGATATGGGGCTGCTGGTCTGTGCTCTCCTGATCCCCTCTTCCCCTCCAAATTTATTCTAATGCCTCCATGTCTAAGACCTCAGGGTAGAGGCTGCCATGAACTGTGCTGCAGCCATTGCCTTAAGAAGAGCCAGGTAGTTAGTTACCTGGCCCTTCCTAACCACCTGTTGCTTCACTCAACACAGAGGGGACTGAACTTTGAAAGGGGGAGCAGGCAGTGCTGGCTACGGTGCAGACTCTGAGCTGGGTGCTCTGAGCTGGGTGTGCTGCAGATACAGACCCAGAAAATACTCTTGCTAATCCAGGAAGTGGGTCCTGTTCTCACAACATAGAAGACAAAGGCTTTGGAGAAGAAGTTTGCCTTTCTTCATTTACAGGGGTCCTCACACTTTTAAAACAGGGGGCCAGTTCACTGTCCCTCAGACCATTGGAGGGCCGGACTGTGGGCCCTGGGATGAGTCAGCTGCTAAGCAGGACAGGCAGCGAAAAAACACCTGGCGAGCCAGATTAATGTCCTAGGCGGGCTGCATGTGGCCCGTGGACCGTAGTTTGAGGACACCCGATCTAGGACATAGCAAAGGGAAAAACTGTGATGAGGAAATCCCTAAGTGAGGACCTATCTGCAGGTGGACACCCTTCAGAGCTGGCAGGCAGCTGTGGGAAGGTCTAAGGAATGTCAGTGGCACAAGCTGGATCCTACCCCTTTCTCTGGGCTGGCCTGTTCAGGGCTGGAGCTGGGCTGGGTGCACAGGAAGCTGATCACTCAGAAAAGGGCTGCCACTCAGATCTCTGAGCCATTACCTTTCTGCCCTGGACGAGAGAAGCCAGTCCCTGCCTGGGAGGAAGGGCTTCTATTACTGAAATAAAATACAGGCCCTTTGGTAAGAAGGGAGGCTGGCTGAGAGTGGCACAGCTCCCTGTCCCCACCACAGTGGCCCACAGGGACCTCTGGACCCTCATCCCTTGGTTTCCTTACTACAGCCAAAATAGGCTACAACTTTCAAAATGACCTGACTGGACAGTAAGGAAGAACCAAAAAGAGACACGATGAATACAAAATAACATAAAAACGCAGGTGCCCTGGGCCATGGGTCCCATTCCTCCAAGGCTTATGACATAAGTTCATGGGGCTCCCAGGCTTTGTCCGTCTCATAACAAGGCCCTTTCCCAAGGGGCCCCTTCTTAATTCTTAGGCTCCATCCCTCCCCACTCCTTTGTAAAGGAGGGTCCCAGACTTCAGACCATCAGGGAAAATGGTAGAGCAAACCACCTGTCTGTGCCTCAGTTTTCTTGCCTATAAAATACGGATGACAATAGTACCTACGTCATAGCATCACGTGAGGATCGAGTGAGTTACTATAGGAGAAGTGCTAAGACTGGTGCTTGGCACGTAGTAATCCCTATGTAGAGTCAGCCATGGCAGTGAAGATGAAGATGATGATGAGAGGTATTCAGCACCTTTCCCCCCAGAGAGGACGCTCCCCCTTCCTCTTCACCCCTCCCCACTCCCCAGCAAAGAGGCACTCTCTTCTCAGAGAGAGGCACGCCTTGCCCAGGCTCTGCGCATGAGTTATCTAGGCTTCCAGAGCCCCCAGCCCCAACCTGTCCCTGGGATAGGGACCAAACTCTATGGGCTACATTGGGTTCCCAGAAATCTGCAAGTCCTTCAAACAGAAGCTGAAGCTGAGTGTTTCAGAGGCAAGGTGCAGGAGGCATTCCCAGTCAGTGTTCCCACGGCTTCTCATCGGAATCGGAGCTGGGCATGAGCCCTGCTTAGGTGACGTTATCTCAGTATTTACTGTCTCCAGAGAATGTCCCAAGCGGAGTCTCACTAGCCCCACTATCCTGTCAACGTGTCCTCACAGCCGCACACTGTTCCCTCCCTCTGTAGCCTCCTGCCAGCACCTGCCTCCTTTGGGGCGAGGTGTGCAGTATTCATCCTGCCCAGTACATGGAAAGCAAGCTGGTTTTGCAGTGAGAAGATGGGGTTCAGTGCTCCACTCTACCCCATTCCTTCCAGATAACTGTGGGTGGAATCCACTGCTTTGCCTGTGCTACTTTGAGGAAGGATTCCTGTGTGCATTTGCTTTCTAGAAGAGCTGAGATCGGGGAGATGAAGCACATCTCTGAGTCAGTTAACCACTCACCCAGTCAGCATGTACTGAGCACCTCTGTGTCATCCCCCATCCTGAGGCTGCAAGCTGAGGCGTCAGCCTGCCCTCCCTGCAGAGGCCGACAGGGTCATTGTGGCCCAGTCTGCTGGAGGAGGCAGTGGAGCAGTTCCCAGGAGGCGTGGGGCACAGGCCTAGTCTTGGGTGTCAAGGCTGGCTTGCAGGGGGAGTGAGCCTTAGGAATAATCATCTAGGGGAGGGAGGACACATGTGCATTCCAGGCAAAACCACCCAACAGGACAGAGGGTAGCTGGATGGATCCAGGAGAGGCAGTCACAGCATTTGTCCCCGAGGTTTGCTGCTTTACAAAGATATGATCACAGAATGCTTAGCTGGGATTTAGCGGAGCCAGCACAGGGGCCATCTCAGCTTCATGGGAGCAAGAATGGTGAGGAACAAATGATGCCCAAAGGTGTGGAGAAAAGAGCCCTGGGAATAACTAGAAGACCTGGGCCAGCCCATCCTCTGCTACTAAACCACCAAGTGATCTTGGACAAATCTGTTTTCTCCTCTGGCCCCAAGTATGTCCCTTGAAATGACATTCTCTTCTTTTCACGTCTTGCGCTTACCAAGTACTTTTCATAATTATTTCTTCTTTTGACAAGTGAGAAGGTCACTTCCAAGTCAGTATAGGAAAGAGCATGGGATGTGATGCCCAAGTAACCTGCTGTGAGTTCAGACCTGCTGCACACTTGCTGGGTGAACTTGGCCGTGGCGCGTGGCTTCTCTGAGCTTCAGTTCCCTCTTCTATGAATGGGGACGAGCAATTCTTCCTTGTAAGAGTTTTAAGCACGATAAATGAAGTGCAGTGTCCATGGTAGGTGTCTGTAAATGTGGCTCCCAATACATTTTCTCGAGTCTTTGGGTCAGTCCCTAACTAGTCTGCTGAGCAGCTGCTCCTGGGAACACCCTGTCTCCTTCTGGGCTCCAGATAGGCCGGTGGTGGGGGGAAGGTCTAAGACTCCCTTGAAGCCAGGGACTCTGTCTGAACTGCTTACACTTTACCCGGGAATCTAGACTAGAGCTTGGCACAGTAAATTGCTCAATACGTGTTTTGTAGGAAAGAAGGATGGCACGGAAGAGGGCCCTGATATCTCAAACCCAGAAACCGAAGGGCATGCACGCAGCTCCCAGGAGCCAGTGGTAGGGAGGGCTTCACCGTGGGGTGTAAACCAGGTGGGCTCCATTTACCCCAGGGATGTCCTTCCTATCCCTACTCCCCAACCAGACATCCAGCTATGAGCTCTTGCCCACCTGGTCCCTACAGCAGTACAGGTTCCCCATGTGAGCCCCAGGAAGACAGTGCCACACGCGAGGCTTCCTGCCTTTTGAGGAAAGCTGCTGTTTCCTCCACACAAGACGACAGCAGCTGCACTGCCCGTCATTGAGCTTAAATGCCAACGTTTGGTTTCATGCCTGGGAGCGGCCCAGAGGGCAGCGGTGAGGATGAGCAAGGTTATAATTAGCCCTGCTGCTGCCTGCACGGTGCGGTGACACACAGTGCGCCCGGCTCCAGCTGTGGAGGGGGCCTTCCCGCTCCTCTCTTCCCCTATGGGTAGAAGCCAAAGGGACCGAGGCTGCTCTAAACGTCCAGAGTTGCCAGGGCCAGCCTGCTATGTGAGTGCGTGCATGTGCATGTGTGAATGGGAGGTCTGGGGGGCAGAGGACTGTGCCTGTGTAAGGAGGCTGGGGAAGGAGAATGTGCGTGTAAAATGTGCTTCTTGTCAGGAGCAAGGATCTCCCTTCCCATCAAACCAAGGGCCGCCCCTCTCCATCCCTGTCTGGCATCCCCGCAGCTAGAGCCCGGCCTTCCCTTCTTTCCTTCTCCAGGGATCACACAGAAGCAGCAGAACTTTCTTCCCTGTTTGTAGAGCAGCAGCGTCATCCCCTTTGTTCTTGACAGATAATTTGTGGGCCCCAACTGTGCCATGTACAGGGTGCGCCTGGTTCACTGAGAACCCGGCCAGAGCAGGACCAGGAGCTGAGCCCCAAGGCCCTGGGAGAATCCCTGCTGTTCTCTGAGGCTTAGCTTCCTCATGGCAAATGGGTGCAGTGGCTCGTGCCTTTAATCCTAACACTCTGGGAGGCCAAGGTGGGGGAATCGCCTGAGCTCAGTTCGAGACCAGCCTGAGCAAGGGTGAGACATTATCGCTACTAAAAACAGGAAAACAAAGAAACCAGCCATGCCTGTAGTCCTAAGTACTCAGGAGACTGAGGCAAGAAAATTGCTTGAACCCAGGAATCTGAGGTTGTTGTGAGCTATGACGTGGTGCTATTCTACCCAGGATGTCAGAGTGAGACTGTCAAAACATAACCACATTGGGCGGTACCTATAGCTCAAAGGAATAGGGCGCCGGCCCCATATGCCGGAGGTGGAGGGTTCAAACCCAGCCCCGGCCAAAAACTGCCAAAAAAACCCCAAATCCAAAAAAATAAAAAAACAAAAAAACACACTAATGAATTAAAATCAAATAAAATGAAATAAAATAAAATAAAATTACATCCGGGATGGAATGTGTAGAGAGGCACAACTAAGCGATAACACAGGGCAGTCAATGCTGTCAGAAAAAAGTTTAGCAATACTCTCAGTTCCCTAGAAACAGGCTCAGCAGTCCATGCAGGGCCACAGCGGTAAACACCAGGCTGGCATCAGGAGGGGACTGCGCACACGGCAGCCTTATTGGGGTTCCCGTGGAAAATGCAAGGCAGAACAGAGCAGGCAGTTCAGGATCAGGCAGTCTGAATGATACTGGCAGGCTTGGGGCTACAAGGGTGCTCTGTGGTTTTCTGGTACCTGTCATGGTTTGGGGCAGGGGTTTTGGCTGGGTGTGCGAGAGATAAAGTGGGTGGCTGGCTTGTATTTGGGAGGCGTGCTCTCGAGTTGGTCACTTTCTATCTTCGGGAATTAGCAGGCCCCCAAATGTCAGAGCATCAGGAACACAGGAAGTAAGAGCATGGAGTCAATGTAGCTGTCCCTGAGATGAACGGATGCCGAATAGACAAGTGCAGAATCTAAGACAATCCAGGGGGGCCACAGAGGAGCACAGGCTTTACGGACAAAGGCTGAGAGGTGGGGCGCTCAGTGGGAGTTGCTTATCTTTCCGTTAGTGCTGTTCTTGGCACAGCCTGGCCTTGTGTGTCTGGGAGAAGAGAGGCCACAGCAAGAGCCCACAGACACCCCTGGGAGCCACTCCCCACTGCTGCCCCCTTCCCTTCAGACCTCAGGCAGAGACCCACAGGACTCCTGCAGCTGCCCTCTGAGTGTGCCCCCCTCTGGCCCAGGAGGACCAGACCACAGGACCTAAGCTAATCTCTCCCTTCTGCTATTCATCTATTTTGTTGCTTTGTCCCCAGGTGGTGGGTGAGTGGAAATTCAGCAGGATTCACTGTGACATCTTTGTCACCCTGGATGTCATGATGTGCACAGCGAGCATCCTGAACCTGTGTGCCATCAGCATTGACAGGTGAGCCCGGCCAGGGCGGGAGACGTGACTCTGGCCATTCACCCTTCCAGCTGCCCCACTATCCTAGGGGCAGCTGTGCGTTGATGCTGTGTGGCTGGCTGTGTGCCTGTTGGTCCACGTGTCTGTGTGTGTGCATATGGCTAGCAGAGGCCATGCACAAACACTCGATGCTACCAAGAATACCCAGGGACGGTATAACAGGGAAAGTCTGTGACTGCAATAGAAGCCCTGGTTCTATCACTTCCTATGTAAGTGACCTTGGGCAGATTGTAGAAGTTCTCAGAACGCCCAGTTTCATTTTCTAGAAACCAACGATGATGCTGCCCAGCCCCCGAAGCTGCAGTGTGTCACTGCATACAATGCAGTCGTGTAGTTTGTATCCAGCACTGGGCACAGGGCTGAGGGGTGCAGGCCACGCCTACCTTGCTAAGCTGTATCCTTGGAGTCTTTTCTAATTCACACAAATATGCTACTGGGTTGCTGGAGCGCTGGCCTGCCATTCTTGGAAGACAAATAAGTTAACATAGGAGAAGTTTGGGGTAGAGGAATGTGAGGGAGGATTGTAAGCAATTGCCATTGTTACTGTCTCCTGCTAAATGGGACTTAAATCTTGCTCCGAGGGGCCTGGTAACCAGTTCATCAACAAATACTCCCGCCTTTTGTGGGCTCAGCACAAGAGCAAAGGGTATAATTTCAAAGGTGCAAAAAGACCCAGGTTATGTCCCATCAAAAGCTCTAAAATCTAAGCAGGGCGATTAGAATGATACCTATGACTCAAGGGTAGATAGTAGCTGGCCAGCTGTAGAGGAGATTAAAAGCATCTGCCAGGGTGCAGCTCCCTCTTGACTGGGCTTTGCCACTGTCCCCACTGAGTCTGGGGACAGGAGTGAGGGTTGAGTTGGCATACCAGGCAGGCTTCCTGGTGTGGGTTGACTGTCCAGCCCCAAGGAGTAGGGGGTGTCTCTGGTGTGGTGTTTTGAGGAGTGGGGTGTTGCTGAGCCTGCACCCCAGATTCAGGGTCTCCCACCCTTGCAGGTACACAGCTGTGGCCATGCCCATGCTGTACAACACACGCTACAGCTCCAAGCGCCGAGTCACTGTCATGATCGCCATCGTCTGGGTTCTGTCCTTCACCATCTCCTGCCCGCTCCTGTTCGGACTCAACAACACAGGTGAGTCCTGTCTTTGTTCACCTGGGGCTCAGCAAGCCTAGGGCCCTGGTCCTGTGCAAGACACGGAGGGAGCTGAGTACTGGAACAAACACTCTGGACTGAGGCCAAGCTGGGTGTCCTGGGCCAGGCCCAGCTCGGACTTATTCCAAGTCAGGCCAGTGAGGAAACAATGGAGCTGGATGAGGAGTGGGCTAATGGTTTGGGAGGATGCCTGGCATTTTCCAGCTTTATTTACTAGATTGAAGCAAGCCAGACAGACTGCAAACATGGAGTGTCTATTAGGGCTTCCATCCACCCTGACAATGGCATTCTTGTTATGAGTCTGTAGCCCTCAGGGCTGGCTGTGCCCAGGCCAGGCCTGAGCCACCGGAGCAGAACAGCTGGAAACAAGTGGCAGGTGGCCAACCACATGCCAATTTCTGTGAGAAGCAGGGTCAGGACTGTGGCAGGCAGAGGAGATTAAAAGCACCTGCCAGGGTGCAGCTCCCTCTGGTCGGGGAGACAGAGCTTCTGCGGGTGCACCTCTGGAGACCTCAACAACGTGGGATACAATGAAGAGTGGAAATTGGGGCACAATATCTGAGTGTGATGGGAATACTAAGAAGTGGGAATAAGGCTAAATATAGACAGTGCTTGGATTGATCTGGGAAGCCATGAGAGAGAGACATCTTGTAGACCTGGGAGGACATGCAGAAGCCTGTGGAACACATGGGAACACAGGACCTAGTTATCTTGTTCCTAAAATTAAAAGGTGGCAGACCTCCTCCCAGTGTGCACGGAAGACTGAAATAATGTTTTGCTCTTTCAGTATAATTTTCTTACATCATTTTATCTGAATACTCTGGCTTCACTTGGGCGCCCAGAGATGGCAAAACTAATGACCGAGATGTTAAGGGGATAGTAACGGGAAAATGGGGCAGAGGTCAGTCATAGCTTGGCTTTTACAGCTGGGTTTGTAATACTCCGATTCGGCCGGCATGTTGATTTACAGCCAGCATTTCCAGGCAACCTTAAGCACCCCGGCACAATACTGCTCTCTGTAAGCTTCTGCCCCTCGTGCCAGGGACAGAGGCAGGTGCGCTCTCGTGGAGGGCACCCGGCCCAGCGGACCCCCTGACACCCTTCCCTCCCCCAGACCAGAATGAGTGCATCATCGCCAACCCGGCCTTCGTGGTCTACTCGTCCATCGTCTCCTTCTACGTGCCCTTCATCGTCACGCTGCTGGTCTACATCAAGATCTACATCGTGCTCCGCAGGCGCCGCAAGAGGGTCAACACCAAGCGCAGCAGCCGAGCTTTCAGGGCCAACCTGAAGGCCCCACTCAAGGTCCGAGACCCCTTCCCTCTGAGTGTCCTGTCCTGCTCAGGCAGGGGCCTGGAGCCCCAGGCTAGAGGAGCTGTGAGGAGCTGGGCGAGGGCAGCCCCAAAGGCGTGGACCTCAGGGGGGCAGTGGGGATCTGCGGGAGGGGGAGGTGGGGTGTATGGGGGCACCAGCTGGGAGGAGAGGGTTTCATTTGGAAATCTCGGTGACTAAGGGCAGCAGCTCTTGCCTGGTGCCCTGTGGCTCCTCTCCACTGTCCTCAGCCTTTCCTTTCACCACTCTGGTCCCTCCCTCTGACCCTCCGACCCTCCCTCTGACTCCTCCATGATTGCCCTTACCTTCTACACTCTCTGCCCTGCCCTCCAATGACAATGCCTCATCTTCCTCACCTCCTCTTCCCTCCTTCTCCTCTCTAGTCTCTTTCTTCTCCCCCCCCATGAATGGTGAATTCTCCCCTCCTCTCTGCCCACGACAAGGAAGACAGTACGTGGGCATGGAAGGAGCTAGAGCTTTTAGGTTAGACACATCACGTTCAGATCCTGGCACTGCCACATTTTGCTGAGTGACCTTGGGCAAGTTAGGTTGTTTAATCCCTCCGAGCCTCAGTTTCCTCATCTGTGAAATGGGCATCATAACACCAACCCCCAGGGTGGTCTTGAGGATTCCATGTGAGAAGGGCTGTGAGGTGCACCCTCGTCCTGCCTCTGCTTGTCTTGTCACGGACGTCCACCCTCCTCTGGCCCCTGCCCTCCTGATATCTAAGCCCCTCTGCCCAGTCTGAGTCTTCCGTGACCTGCTCCGCCTTGGGTTTCTCTCCTCTCCCCACCACCCTGCGTGACCCGTGTGCTGGCTCCCTCCACAGGGCAACTGCACGCACCCCGAGGATATGAAACTCTGCACCGTTATCATGAAGTCTAATGGCAGTTTCCCAGTGAACAGGCGGAGAGTGGTAAGTGTGCAGGTCAGGGACCCATAGCCGGGGCTTCCCGCCCTTACGCAAGCCCACTGGCCGTGGTTCTGAGCCCTCAACAGTGAGACAAAGGGAGTAGCACCCCCACTGTGCCTCAGCTGAGGCAGACCCACCATGCCCACCTCCAAGCAGGTGTGGAGCAAGAGACCTCAATTCTGCAAGGCACAGATATATACCCTGAGGGAGCACGAAAAAAATGATTGGAAGAAAGAACTTGGCCACAACAGCATAATAACAATGATAATAGCTATTCCCGTTTCTTAAACACCTGCCATATGCTTAACCTCATCCAATCCTCACCATGACCCTGGGAGGTAAGTCTTATTGATTGAATCAATTTTTTGGTTTACAGAAGAGGAAACAGAGGCTCCGAGAGGTTAGGTGACTCACCCAAGTCTCAACGAGTTAGTGACACAGCACATATTTAAGCCTAGATCTATGTGACTCAGAAATCTACACCCGTTTTCTTCCCCCTGGCTGCTGTATAGACAGGCAGGGCTGGGCCTGGGTCTGGAAGCCGGGGGCTGGGGGATGATGGGGCGGAGCAGCTGCAGGGGCTGGCCGGGAAAGTAGAGCCTAGAGGGGCACAGTCACGGCAGCCCCCAGCTCTGCCTGGCAATAGTGGTACCAAGGTTCAAGCAGCAGATGTCTTATTCCCCAGGAGGACAGAGGCCAGGGCCACACAAAAAAGCTCAGGCCAAGGGTCTTTGGAGAGCAGTGTCCCCACCATTCCCCTGCACTGCAAAGGCAGGGCACTAAGGGGCTGTTTGTGGGGCAGGTGCCAAAATGAGGACTGAAGATCAGGCCGCAGCAGCAGCCCAGCTATGCCTCCTGGGCACAGGACGAGGCTGCTTTTCAGGAACTCAGACCAAGACCCCCACAGCCTCAAATAGGAGAGCCTAAGGGAAAGCCTGGAGGCTGTGAGTGAATCCACGCCAGGGTCCTCCGGGTCGGGCCAGCAAGGAAGATTTGGGGTCCAGGTCAGCCCTTGGGCACCTGGATTGGTCTAGCCAACAGGATCTGGAGCCTCCGTGTGTATGTGGCACAGGGGCCCCCAGAGTAGGAGCTTTGGCCCTTATGTCAGCTTGGCAGGAAGAACAGGGGTGGGTGCCCTGGCAGTTAGACCCTGAGTTCCTAGATGTGGGACTGAATGTCAGGCAGCTGTTTGTCCCCAGCAGCCAGCATGGTACCTGGCACCTCCCTGGCACTCAGTAAGTGCTGCTCAGGGTATGAAAAGAAGTGCCTGTGGCTCAAAGGAGCCGGCCCCATATACCAGAGGTGGTGGGTTCAAACCCAGCCCCAGCCAAAAACTGCAAAAAAAAAAAGAAGTGCCTGGTTCTAAGCCCCCACAGAATGGTTATGGGATACTGAGGCTGCATGAGGATTGCTGTGGGAAAGGGGCCAGGGATGGTCCCCGCTTCCCTGTGATCATCTTCCTTGCCGCCTGGCAGGGTGATCCTGTGGTGTTTGAGGCAGTTCCAGAGGGGAAAAGGAGGGGCCGGTGGGATGGGGTGACAGCTGCCTGGGAACTGGTCTGGCTTTACCTGGAGCTCTCTGCTTCTGGTGCAGGAGGCGGCCCGCCGAGCCCAGGAGCTGGAGATGGAGATGCTCTCCAGCACCAGCCCCCCTGAGAGGACCCGGTACAGCCCCATACCCCCCAGCCACCACCAGCTGACCCTGCCCGACCCTTCCCATCATGGCCTCCACAGCAATCCCGACAGTCCTGCCAAACCAGAGAAGAATGGGCACGCCAGAGACCACCACAGGATTGCCAAGTTCTTTGAGATCCAGACCATGCCCAATGGCAAAACCCGGACCTCCCTCAAGACCATCAGCCGCAGGAAGCTCTCCCAGCAGAAGGAGAAGAAGGCCACTCAGATGCTCGCCATTGTCCTCGGTGAGTCTGCCCTGCCCAGCCCTGGCTGAGGAAAGGACCCATCGCTGCGGGCCCCAACACCTGCCTGGCACTTCCCAACTGGGGCTGCCATTTCTCAGGCTCAGGCACTAAGGCCACTGACGTGCACTCAGCCCTAGTAGGTAGATTCTGTGATTGGGCTCATTTCACAGAGGCTTAGAGTAGTTCTATCACTTGACCACAAGCGCCCTTGATTTGACATCAGCCCATCTGACTCCAGAGTCTGCAAATTGATCAGTCTCGTAACGTGCCTGGAACCTCACATTTCCCCAGGCAGGTCGCTTTCTCTGTCTGGTCTCCCCATCTGTAGAGTTGGTTACTTCTCAGGGCAGTCAAATAATATGCAGCTGATGAGGGCACTTTATAAACTGCAAAGCAGGACGCCTATGTAACTGTTATGGTTTTTCTACTACTGCTATTGCTTGGGAATTGGGAGATTCCATTTACGTGCACTCAATCAAGACCCTGTGACACAGAGCTGTGTACAATAAAGGGGGCATGAGAGGCAGCCCCTGATCTAACTGGGGGGGGGGTTGCACTGTCCTGTAGGCAGGACTTCTGAATGAAAATCTCCTCAAAAGCCATACAGCAAAGCTCGAAAACAAAGGGGTAGATTGATAGGGATGGTTGGGAAAGGGAAGAACTGATGTGTGATGTGACTCTGCCTTCCACATAGCACCTGCGATTCCCTTTGACCTCCTGACAATCCTGGGACACGGGTGGGGCAGTTGTTACTGCTCTTGTTTTTTGAATTAGAGTACGTGGTCCCAGCAGGGTAATGAGCAACCATGATCTCGGGCTGGAACATGGCAGGGTGGGACTGAAGCCAGGTCCTGGGCTGCAGTCCCCTGGGGACTTATAACCTGTCCCCCCCGGACAGCATCACTTCCCTGGGCATGCCTTTTGTGCCTGTAGGGTGGTCCATGTACACACTGCCTCCGTGCTGAGTTCCCCACCTGAGCTAGAAGCAGAGGAGGTGGATGGTCAGTCTGGGTGGTCACCCTCCTAGGCAGAGACCAGCAGGGTTTGTCCATCAAGGCTGTGGAATTGTAAGAAAGCTGAAGCAAAAGCCTGGCCATTTGGAGACCTGAAGAGACCAAAGTCTCTGCTTTCTACTTTTCTGCTTAAGAGCGAGTGACCATGGGTATGTGGCAGAGCCACTGTCAGCCTGTTTCCCATCTCCCTCATGATGGTGCCATGAGAACCAAGGGACAGAGGAATGTAGGGCTCCCTTTTCCCAAACCATGTGTCCCCACACTGCCATGAACAGATTCCCTCCACTTCCACCTTGAGGGGAAGGCAATGTTCTCAGAGATAACCTGGCTGACTAGGGTTGGAATCATAACCTTTCAGATTTGTTTTGAAACCGAGTATCCTTCCCTGGAAAGTAGGTATTATTATACCCATTTGACAGATGAGGAAGATGAGGCTGAGGGAGCTAAAGGGACACTTCATGGCAAATGGTTGTCAGGGGCAGGTCTAGAATCTAAGCAAGAATTCCTCTTGCAGTGCTCTGGGCCTGCAGCCTGTTGTCTTGGCACAGAATCCAAGTTCACAGGGCAGGGTGTCCCTGGCAGAGCCTCCCTGGCCCTGGGGACCACCTTGACCATGCCCTCTCCCCCAGGCGTGTTCATCATCTGCTGGCTGCCCTTCTTCATCACACACATCCTGAACATACACTGTGACTGCAACATCCCGCCCGTCCTGTACAGCGCCTTCACGTGGCTGGGCTATGTCAACAGCGCCGTGAACCCCATCATCTACACCACCTTTAACATAGAGTTCCGCAAAGCCTTCCTGAAGATCCTCCACTGCTGACTCTGCTGCCCACCTGCACAGCAGCCTGCTTCCCGCCTCCCTGCCCAGGCCGGCCGGGCCGCACACCTGCGAGCCATGGGCAGGAAGACCTGGAGTGAACTTGGCCTTCTCCTCACCCCGGCAGGCCCTGCAGTGTTAGCTTGGCTCCGTGCCCTGCACTGCCTGCACGCCCTCACTCTGCCAGGGTACTGCTAGGGAGCCAGGCATGGTACCAGTCCCAGGGCTGGACCACCTGGCTCAGGGGCAGCTCACAGGGTCCCTCTCCCTCCTCCAGGCCCCCTCTCCTTGGCACCAAAGATGCAGCCACCTTCCTTGACCTTTCTCTGGGGCTCTGGGTTCCCTGGGGGCTCAGAGCCTGAGTTATCTCTGTCTGTTAGGGTTGGTCTGGAGCAGGCAGTGGGGATGGATGGACAGTCTCTACCCCACATAGCCCACACAAGGCAAGCAAGAGTCTGCCCAGGACCCAGGAGACTCAGTCCTGGATAACCCATGTACATAACAGACTGCAGGATGGACCCCAGGGAGGCCCAAGCCAAAAATCTCAGCTCCCATTCCCACCCTGAAGTGACCCTCTACTTTCCACATCAGTGGGTCTTGACACGCCTCACCCCATTACAGCTCCCCATGCAGTTTCCACAGGCTCCGAGGGGAGGAACCCTAATCTTGAAGGCCCCCAAGAGGGTCTGCCGCGTTCTGCCAGCCCTCAGATGCCGCCCTTCTCATAGCAAATGCTGGCCAGCCTGGGCCAGGCAGGAGGTTGGGCCTTGGAATCAGGCCTGGGCCTGGGCTGGGGGCATCTGAGGTTCTTTGGAAGCTGCCTCTTGCCACGCTCTGACGCAAAGCCACTTTCCTTTTCTATTCCCTCCAGCCACTCCTCTCACCTGTGTCCCTTCCCTTTCATTACCTCTGCCTTAGAGGAGCCCATGGCTGAGAGGCTGTTGACCACCATTTGGCCTGGCCTGGCCCTGCCCTGAGGGAGGAGGGGAAGCTGCGCCTTGGGGGAGCCCCTGGGCCCCAGACTCTGTAACATCACTCTCCATGCACCAAACTAATAAAACTTTGACAAGAGTCACTCACAAGGGCCCCTGGGTAGAAGGGAGCAGCTCCACCTCCATCAGTAGCGTTCAGGCGTGGCCAATCCCCGTGTCTGGCAGAGTCCTCTCTGAGGGAAGCCAGGAGGTCTCCACGTCCTGGTGCCTCAGAAGGATGAACCTTTGCCTTCCTCACTGGGGCAGAGAGGGCTTCATGGAAAAAGTGGCCTTTGAGGGGCTGGCTTTGCCCGTGTCTATCTCTGTCCCCTGCCCTGTTTCTGTCACATGTCTGGGTTCCCTTCCTCTGGTGCAGGTTGAGGGAAGCAGGGAGGGGCCTGAGTGCTGTAGCCTGGAGAGTTCTCCCTTCACTGGGCTTCCAGACCAACCCACAGCTCAGGGCCCTCCAAGGCTACAATGTGGCACTGCCCTAATAACAGAAACTCGGCTTTCTAAAAATGAAATATAAATCAACCTGGTGAAGGAGGAATCTTCTTACCTTGAGAATAACAGCGCTGATGACAAACAAGGCCCCGGCCCCCACGGCTCAGGCTCCAGGGAGATGGCAGGGCGTAATTTGCATGCTAAATACCATATTTTTAGCACCAAAGTTTGGAGCACTTAACTTGCCCTGAACATTTAATTATGGACTTTGATCTTCTCCCCGAACCTGAACCTGAATGTAGTGCTAAGCCCTGAGCGAGGCTCCTGTCCCCAGGAGCACCCTGATCCCAGAAAGTGGGCAAAACAGACCCCTAGTCTGGCCCAGGGAGACCAGTAACCCAGGGACTACTTCCTGGGGAAGGCGGCAGACCCTTCTAGAAGGGTCTAGAAGTCCCTGGGGCCTCGTGGCTGCCAAATCCTACCCCTTACCCAATACACACACGCACATACATGCACACACATCATGCTCTCAGGCCATGGAAGATCCTGACCCCAGTGGGAGCATAGAAGTTGATTTTATTACTAGAACCCTCATGAGGGCATATAGGTTTACCAGCTGTGAGAATGGGAGGAGATGACAACGGGGAGTGGAGAGGAAGAGAGGAGGGGGAGGATGCCCCAGAGCCGTGTGAGCAGAAGCTGACAGGGGAAGAGGGGAAGAGGGCAGGGCAGGGGCGGGAGGCGGGGCAGGGGAAAGTTGCCCACAGCTGTCAAGAAGCGTCTTTCTGCCAGACAGCAGATTGACAGCTAGAGTGGGCAGGGGGAGGGCTGGGCTCCGCCCCCTCCCCCCATAGCACTTCAGGGGTAAAGAAATGGGAGGAGTGGGATCCAGGAGCACAGGGTGGAAGGAGGGGGGCCCAGGCCCGGGCTGTCCCCGAAGAGGCCCTGACGTGGCCCCTTTGTCATGGCAGCGCGGCTGGAGGGGAAGCTCCCGGAATTCTCCCTCCTCTCTGCCTTTCCCCGTGTCAGTCTGTGTCTGTCGGTCTGTCTGCAGAGGGCCTTTCATCACAGGGTCCTGCTTTGGCCTTTCTGGCAGTGGCATCAGCCCCTCCCCTTTCATCCCACTCTTCCCAGAGCACAGCAAACGACGGTCACCTAAGGGTCAGGTGCTGCTGGGCACTCTGCGTGTGTCATCTCAGATGGGGAAGGGAGCCCTGCAGTCACAAAGGAGCCAATCCAGACGTGACTTCAAGTCCTTGAAACTTCAGGTCCTTGTTCTTCCCCAGGTGGCCACCATGGGCTGGGTGCCAAAAAGGCATATAGTCCAGCAGGCTAAGAAATTGCATCATTCCACCCATCCAGACACCTGTCTGTTGCTTTACTTAGTGAATATTTATTGAGCACCTACTGTGCACCTAGGTGGGGTGCAAGGAATAAAACAATGAAGAAGGTGGGCATGATCCCTGCCTTTGTGAAGTCACAGTCTAGTGGGGTGACAGGCATTAACCCAACGATCGCACAGTACAGTGAAAGCTTCACGTCCCGAACCATCAGGGCCTCAGGGAGGGCAGGCAAAGCAGGGGCATCTGTGCACACCTCCAGGGCGCCGCTCCCCTCGATGATGTGCGACACGGCAGCCTGACATGCCCACCTCTAACAGGTAGGTAGGGAATGGTGAGGGCTTGGCGAGCTTCCTGCATGGCTGGGGCAGGAGGCTTGGAGAGCAGCCCCTGGAGATTCCACTTTCCAACAGGTGCAGCCAGCTGCCTGCAACCAGGAGCATCGTAGACTGGCCTGCCTCAGGGGTATTTCCACTGTCCCCACCTACCTGGGGATAATCACCCTCCTCGGAACTGCATAGCTTCCTTTATTTGCTGGCCCAGGGCTTCCTGTGCCCCACTGGCTCACCCTCCTGGGACCTGTGCCCTAGGCTGCCTGTAACTTTAGCTCCCATCTGGGCTGGGGCCTCTGGGGGCTGTTCCCTCCTTGATGGCGTGTTCTTCTCCTAATGCCACTCCTGTGACTTCACTTCCAGAAGAAAAGGCTCCAGTACAGGGCAGGTAGTTTACCTGGAAGGCCAGGTCTCCTGGCTCTATATCTTACATCTTCCATGCCAGCCCATCTGCCTACCTTGCCCTGAGTGCAGGTCAGAGGCTAGTGTGGTCAGAAGACTTTTTAAAAAGAGAGAGAAAGAAAACCTGTTTGAAACCAGACCTTTAGGCTCGGCGCCTGTGGCTCAAGCAGCTAAGGCACCAGTCACATACACCTGAGCTGGCGGGTTCAAATCCAGCCAGGGCCCGCCAAACAACAATGGTGGCTGCAACCAAAAAATAGCCGGGCATTGTGGCAGGTGCCTGTGGTCCCAGCTATTTGGGAGGCAGAGGCAGGAGACGCGCTTGAGCCCAGGAGCTGGAGGTTGCTGTGAGCTGTGCCACTGTACTCTACCCAGGGAGACGTCTAGCTTGAGGCTCTGTCTCAAAAAAAAAAAAAAAAAGAAAAGAAAAAATAAACCAGACCTTTAGAGTAGCACTAGTTGGGCTGTCCTAGTAGTGGGTGAGGGGGTGGCAGGGGCAGAGTAGGGGGTGCAATTATTAGTGGGGTTTCAGTGGTGACAGGGGCCGAGGCTGGGCATCTATGTGTCTGAAGGTCCTCTCCTGCCACATCCAGGCTCTGGGGAAGCTGGAGAAGCAGGAAGCTGGTGGGGAGAAGGTGGGCCGTCTTTGCAGTGGGGATACCCAGCCTGGCTTTGTGGGGTTGGGGGAAGGGAGAAGAGTACTCGATAAGAAGAGCTTCCCACTCCCTCTCCTATCTCAGTTGGCAAAGAAGACCCCAGAACAGAGACCCAGGTTAGGCCCAGGGTGACCCCAGGGGAGGGAATAGGCCACAGTTGCTGGAGAGGCCTCTTACTTCAGTTGGAGCCCCAAGTCCACGGGAAATACTGCGTTACCCTCAGTTGCCGTGGCTTTCCTCCATAGTCGTATCTGGCTTCTGAGACCCAGAGATGGGAAGCTCCCAGGGCAGTGGGAGTCCAGAGCCACACAAGAGGTAAGGGGTGGTGGTCAGGCAAGGGTGGGGGAGGCACTACCATTTGGGTGGTGGGTGGGGAAGGACCTGGACAGGGAACTGTAGAGAACCAAAGCTGGGGTGTCCACACCTTTGGGATCTTCCCAACCAGGCCCAACCCAAACATTATCCTGTCACCACCAGGAGAATGTAAGCGTAGGAGGAGAGCCACTTGGAGGCCAGGCTCCTTGCTGCGTCCAAGGCAGGGAAGGCATGAGTGGGCAAGAGAGGAGGAAATTGCCCTGGAGGAGGCAAGTTCCGTTGCCTCGTTTCCTCCCAGAACAGATGCTGCTCTGGGGTTCAGAGCCAGAAAAGCTGACAGCGTGGACCCGATCCAGGCTCTGGGCAACACTTCTGTGACTCACGCTCATGACTGTATCTTGAGGGGCGTATCTGACTGGTGGCCCTTGCCCTGGCCCTGTAATTGACCTAACATGGGTTCAGGTGTGTTCCCGGAGCTCTCAGTGGCACAGCCTCAGCAAGGCACCAAAGGAGAGCCTTCCCTTCCTTCCCTAAAGGCACAGGCGGAGACAAATAGGCAGCAGCTTCCAAGAGCGTCCTTGCTAAAAGTCTGCAGAGGACCAAACTCCTCGGACTTAGGGAAAACTGCAAGAAATGAGCGGACTGTGCCATGTGTAATGTGCTCCAGTGTATCGCATGCTGGGTGTGCAATGTGCACCTAGGCCTAGGTAGGCCCCAAATCCCTACCTGTCTTCTCTTGAAGGAAGCAGGGGGTGGGGAGATGCAGGCCTCTAAGAATCTCTACCTAGACCCAGGAGCACCAGAGCTGAATAGACTCCTAGGGACCGTCCTGTCCACATCTCCATGGGGTCCCTATCATTCCTGGGACACTAAGTGCAAAAGGATCACCTACCAGGTGGCACCTGTGGCTCAAATGAGTAGGGCACCGGCCTCATATACTGGAGGTGGCAGGTTCAAACCTGGTCCCAGCCAAAAACTGCCAAAAAAAAAAAAAAAAGGATCACTTACCTTTCCTAAAGGATCACCTGCCTTTCCTAACTCCTTTCTTCAAGATCTCAAACTCTCTCCAGCAGGATAAGCCAGCCTGGTCCTCACCTGTGTGTCACCCCGACCACTCCCACTACTGACCAGAGGCTCACCTGCCTCCTCTGGCCCGTGTAGAATCCTAGCTGTGGAGCTAGGCTCAGACTCAAGGGGGCTGGGAGAAGCGAACAGCCCCAGACCCCCTGTGCTTCCCTCCCACGTGCTCTCCCTTATTCTGAGAAAGACCGAACTCCTAGGGGCATCTTAATTTTTAATTTTTTAATTTTTAATTTCAGAATATTACAGGAGTACCAATGGTTTTAGGGGCATATTGAATGACATGTCTTGCCCAAGGCTTAGTCTCAGGGAGACCAAAGGGATCAGGCCAGGAGGCTAGCAGGGAGGAGGTGGATAGAGCAGTCTGCTGAGTGGTCCCTGTGCCACTTACCCAACCAGGACCTGCAAAGACCTCTGACACTCCCAGGCTGCTGGCCAGTGACTGTCTTCATGGTAATGCTAAGGAAGGGGACAGAAAGAAACCATGGGACACCCCCGGGCACTTGTTCCTGCCCCTGCTGCTCTTCAGAATGACTTGGAAACTGTTAGTGATGCTCACACCAGGATCCTACCCTGGAGATTCTGGGTTAAGTGGTCGAGGGTAGAGCCAGGGCCCAGCGTGTTTAAAAAGCCCCTCACCCCAGACGTGCTCGGGTGCAGGCCTGACTTGTAGGCCACACGCCAGCTTCCGGGGCTTACACCGGCTGCTAGCTAGCTGTGCTAAAAATGACTCATGAAGGCCGGCGCCTGTGGCTCAGTGGGCAGGGCGCCGGCCCCATATACCCAGGGTGGTGGGTTCAAACCTGGCCCCAGCCAGACTGCAACAAAAAAATAACCAGGTGTTGTGGCAGGGCACCTGTAGTCCCAGCTACTCATGAGGCTGAGACAAGAGAATCGCCTAAGCCCAGGAGATGGAGGATGCTGTGTGCTGTGTGACGCCACAGCACTCTACCAAGGGCAATAAAGTGAGACTCTGCCTCTAGGAAAAAAAAAAGACTCATGAGCTCAGCAGGACAGCACCTGAGGCCACAGGTTTCCTAGGCCCTACTTCTCCTGCTGACACCAGGCTGCCAACTGGTGGCCCCGTGCCCAGCCTGGAATGCCCAGCCCAGCAGTGATAGTCAAAGGCAGGCCTGCCAACTGGCTTGGGTCTGAGCTGGCCAGGAGTTGGGACAGCTGATTCCCTTTCTCTGACATCTGCATGGCAGCAGTTGTGGGTGTATGTGAGCTGCTTTCACGGTGCGGTCAGTGGTGTAGACAGGTGGAAAGGAGCAGGATAGGACTCCAGGGCACCTGTCCTTCCCCTGTCCCCTCCCGTGAAGAAAGTAGTCATGGTCCCTGCCTTTTTGAAGTCACAGTCTAGAGGGGTGACAGGCATTAACCCAACAATTGCACAGTATGGTGAAAGCTTCACGTCCCCAACCACTGGGAGGACGTGAAGCCTGCTGCTGGAAGCCCATTGTCCACCGAGCCAGGACTCTGATCACGCAAACAGCAGGCCAGCTGGTGGGTGGCCAGGATGTTGTCATAGATGCCAGCATTCTGAGTCGCTGCGGAGGAGCAAAGTCCCTGTCCTGCGAGCCCCATCCCGAGCCCAAATAAGCCACCCTCACCCTCACCCCTCTAACTCCCCCAGCTGCCCCCATCTCCCTCCATCATGTGGGTGCACATATCATGCACACAGCTCACATCAGACAAATCACACGCATGCACATGAACACACAGGGACATGCACGTGCCATGTCCATCTGTAAAGGGGGAGACTGAGACCCATGGCTTTACTGACTGCAGGTGTAAAACTGGTTGTGTAATTGGACACAGAGAAAGGTGGGGCCAGGGACGGCACATCCCCATGCAGGACTCTCGTCCACACCTGGAGTGCACCTGTTCTTCACCCCCACTGTGACCAAGGCCACTGGGAAGGTGTGGTCAGCGTGGCAACGGGGGGCTGGCTGGGACTTTAAACAGTGAGGAAAAATTTCCTCTGAACTTTCAGCTCCTGCAGAAAGGAGCAAAACAGGTGTGTCTGGCACCCCTGCCCCAGACCGAGGTGGTGGGGCCCGTTTCCCTCACTGCAGTGCCTACCTTTTCTTCAGGGGGCTTTTCCTAGAGTGCAAGGGCCCTGTGAGCTCAGGGGCCTTTGACAAAAGGTGGCAGGATTCTTGAGACTGGAGAGGAAATTAATCTTGGGGGCTTTAGCCCAGGTAGATGACAAGGAGTAGGAGGAGGTCCGGTGCCTGGAGGAGGAGGAGGAGGCCTGAGGCCTGCAGGTGAAGACTTGCAGAAAGCGCTGAGAGCAGCTCCTGGGCCAGGGGCCCTTCCACAGCCACAGCCTCAGTGGTACCTCTCCCCATCCCAACATCACCTGGGAGACCAGATTCCTGCTTCCTCTCAAGGTCCAAGGTGCAGGGGGGAATGCAGATGGAGACAGAAGCTCAGTTTCACATCTACCAATCCTCCTCCATCCAGGCAAGGAGACCCCAAATCTAAATGTCTGTCTGGCCTTTGACTCAGCACCCCCCAGAATGGACAAGGAGGGCTCCTTGCCTTCTAGGGAGGCCACAGTGTCTCACTTTTGGCTCAGGAGCACCAGCTGCAAGGGGGGGTGGTGCAGCCCACTCCATCCTGGAAGTCCAGCCAGTCTTGACCAGCACTTGGGAGATGGCTGTGATGCCCTTGAGGGCAGCCAGCTGGACAGATGTCCAGTATATCTTGCTGTGGGCACAGCATCCTAATAATGCTCCAAAAGGGTTGTGGTGCTCAGGAAGGCACCTTTCTGGATCGCCTCCAAAGGGACTTCCATCCTGACTGCTTGGTGGGATTGGGGTCAGCACCACACCACAGCTGGGCCAACACTGCCAACTCCTGCAGGTGGGCATCTGGGTACAGAGTGTGCAGTTCATGCCTCTGAGAGCACCAAAGTCTGCAAGGCTCTCAGCCAGCAGGACATCCAAGTGGGGCTGCAAAGTGGATGGGGTCCCAGCCATCCTGTGGCATCAGTGCCATGAGCCAAAAGCAGGGCAGAGGTCTGGCTGCTGGTCCCAGGTGTGGTGAAGAGGAGGGTGCAGCTGGACGCTGTGTAGCAGTCCGTGTCCTCCTACAGACCAGCAGCAGCCTCACCCACTCTATGCTGGCCTGGGCAAACAGGAATTGGCAGGGAATCACCTTGTTCTCATTGGTGTACAGGTTTTCACTGCTCGGGACCAAGCTCTCGCTGCCCGAGAGTTGTAGCACCTGCTACCAGTAGTCTCCTGACTCTGCTGGGAGGAAGATGGGGTGGGAAGAGAAGGACCTGTGACCTGTCCAGAGGACATCTCAGCCATCCCCAGCCTCCTGGAAGTGGTATCCAGGAGCAGAGACTTGAGGAGTGAGGGTAGGGCCTTTCCCGATGGCCTGCTCCCCGCCCGGTTAGGACTGCTGCTATCTGAGCTCAGCCTCCCTTGTTTTGGAGACCTGAGACTGGCAGTTCCTCCTGCACAGTTGAGGCCGAGCAAGCAGCAGGCTCAGGAGGGTGCAAACCTGGAGCCAAGACTCGGCACCCCTGACCTCAGCCCATGCTCTGCCCATTTGAGCCACCATGTCTGGGCAATGCTCAGCTCCTTCTACCATTGTGAGGACAAATTATGTAGGTGGGACCCCTCAGAGGAGGGCCTGGGACCAGGTAAGTGAAATCAGGTTGGAAATAAATTTGGGGTTGAAGTTATAAGATCTAAAGCTCCCTGAAGTCTTAAAAACTCACCCCGCCCCTCAAAGATTCCAATTTCACTAGTCCAGGGCAGGCGCTAGGCATTACTTTTATTTTTTATTTTTCCTAATTTCCTAATTAATTCTAGCTGCTGCTAACTTTGAGAACCATGCTCCACCTCTCAGGTCAGGAAGGGGAGAATCTTTGCACGGTTGAAGACCCAAAGGGGAGGCAGAGCCAGGACCTAAGGGCAGGCCTGATTCTGGGACAGGCCCCTAAAACCCTGAAGGAGTGACAGGCCTAAGGAGGGTCCTGGAGGATGGGGAAAGGGTGTGGTTTGATTCTACTTTCCCTGCTGCTGTGAGCTCTCTGGTGGCACCTGGACTCACTGCTGTGGCTTTGTCAGCTCTGGCTGGCTTCCTCGTGGACCCAGGGCAGGAGAACCAGTAGACGTGGGCGGCTCAACAGAGCAATTCTGGTCAGTATCACTCTCCCCTCCTCCCCTCCCCCTCCCCCAGGGTGCTCCCCACCCCCTGTCAGGACTCACATCCCACTCTGTCCCAGGACACCTCCTTTGCCGTTGCTGTGTTTAAAGGAAAACACTGAGCATAAGAGACCCTCCAGAAGGGAGTGGCTGAGAGCCTTGCCTTCCCTGTGGGGCATGCGGACTGCAGGGTGGGTCTGTGGGTTCAGCCTAGCGCCCCAAGCTAACCCGTGGCTGGTTCTGTGTTACGGTAGGGGCAACAGAGCTGAGGGATGGTGCTGTTGCCCATAGCATGAAACCTTCTGCGGACAGGGCTGTGCTCAATATGTGAGCAAAGGTATGTCCTTCCCAGGGCTCTGAGTTGCAACCACCACAGACCCTTAGAACACCTTTGTGCAGATTAGGGAAAGAATTCCCCTCTAGATGAAGGCTTGAGCTGGGCAGCCTGGCTTGGCCAGCAGAGTGGGGCTGGGCTTGTAGCCCTCACATCCCCCTCAGCCAGGCAGCCCTGTGAAGGACACAGCACATGTGTTAATATTCAGGGTCCTTCCAGAGACCATGGCAGTCCACACATGGGCCCCAGGACAGCAGGACAGGACGGTGAGCAAGCCCAGCCCACACCCTCACGTCCAGAGGCTAGAGCAGCCACAGGTTGGGTGACACTCTCCTGGCCAGGGCCTCACTCTCTGGGTCTGCCACAGGACTCTGCAGCAGTGACAGCAGCAAGTCTGTCCCCACTGTGATGTCTGCTCCACGAGAGAGAGAGAGAAAGGAAGGCGGCAGGCTGGCCACAGTTCCTGGCCTGTTTTTGACGCCCTAACATTTCCTATACCCCCAAATCTATTCTAGGGCTCCCGTATGTGTATATACACACCAAAGTGTCAGGAAATTCGGGTCCCACTGGGGCACTCTGGCAAGTCCCCAACCCTCTCTCGGAGTTAACAGAGTTCTCTTCCACGGAACCGGGGGTAGGACTAGGCAATCTCCAGGATGCTCACACACATACATGTGTGTTTTCATAGTCCTCAAAAGACTAGATGACCTCACGGGCCTGTGATGTCACAGCCTGGAAATATTTTATACATGAGGGCACTGGAGCTGTGAGAGCACACAGGGCTGGCTAGAGAGCTCCATGGCAAGACCAGGCTCAGATGTCATAGCTTCTGTTCCTGGCAACAAGGACTGTCTACTCTCTCTCTCTCAGGGGCGCATAAAATACACACCAAGCCCAGACCCGTCCTCCACTGCCCCTGCCTCCTGCGCCATCCTCCCACCCTGAGATGCAGATTCTACCTTAGAAAGTCCCTCCAGGGCCCCCATGCCACAGGCATCTCTCTGCATGGCTCCTAAGAGTGACCTGCGCCCAATCATGTCCCCTCCTGGCCCTCTTCCGGTTCCTGGGCAGGTGAGGCTGGCTGAGCACCTGCAAAGCCCAGCCTGGCAGGTAGCAGAGATGAAGCTTAAGAAGGCCAGCAGTGACAAGACAAGAGGCGCAGGAGATTGCCGGGCACGAGCCAGCCCATTCTGCAGAGGCGGCCACAGAAAGCACGAGTCTCAGCCTGCCCTTGATTCTGGCTACTTCCTTTTCTCTATTCATCTACCCCAGTAGATGTTCAGCCCCTGGAGGACCAACCTTATGCCTCATGTTTCCATTTTAAAATATCATTGCCATTTTAATTGTGAAAGTAATGCATCTACCTTGTAGAAACCCTAGGGATTCTAGAGAGCTATTAGAAAGAAAAGTTATCAGCAATCCAACCTGCCAGAGCTGGCCTCTGTTGATATCTTAGTTACTTAGTTACAGAAGTTCTCAACCTTCCTAACGCCGCGATGTATTTTCATTGTTAAAAATGGGTCAGGACCCACAGGTTGAGAGCAATACATTTTCAAGGCTTCTCTTCCCCCCTCTCCCGCTTCCCTCTCTACATCACATATTTCGTCCAGCGTGAGCATTCCCCCACATTGTGATTCTCCCAAGCATGGTTGTTAAGAGGACAGGATTCCATTTTACAGATGAACTGTAATTATTCATCCCCATTCTCCCAGAGCACACTGCCATGCGTGGCACAAAACCTCTTTGTTGACTCGAACAGAAGTCAAGACTTGAGGGAAGGCCTTACAAACACAAGCATTTGCAAAGCCTCTCACGGGGCTCCCAGGTGCCCACGGAACAGTAAATATGCAAATTGTTACAGATTGTTTTGGGATTGAGGGGCTGGCGATGGAGGAGAAATGATATTTTTGGAAACACAATATTTGCAAAATTGTGACGTTGCTGCAGGCCCCTCCCTGGGAAGCCAACTAGAGATCCCCAACCCCTAGGAAAATGATCTGTTCTCCCCAGCATCCCGACAGGTGGCGAGTTTAGGTCTCTCCTATTCCCGCCTTTACTCCTCTACTGTTGCAGAGAGTTCCTCTCCACCTCGGTGATATTTTTGATCTGTCACCTCTCATCCTCTTGGGTTCACAGGAGCTAGAATGACATCTCTTGTGAAGTGGAAAAGCTTGGGATCTGGGGTCACACCACCCTGATTTCAAATCTCAGTTTCACCACTTAGTTTCTGCATGACCCTGGGCAAGCGAACTCTCTGGGACTCCGTTTCTAAACTGTAGAATGGAAATCAGAGTAACCGCCCTGTACAGGTCCCCTCCACGCCCAGGTTCCTTGAAAGCATTTATTGCCATTTCTCCTTTTCCTCACCTCCCTCCGCCCCCGTTGTCCAGGCGCTGGTGTCTGCGCGTCCCTGAACACCTGGTGCTAATTTCACTGATGACCGGCCTCCATGTTGCTTTAGCCAAATGTCTCGTTCTCAGTGTAGAGTCCAGATCTCTGACTCTTCTTTTCTCGGAACTTTCTTCCCTCATCTATGTCAACATTCTCCTGGATTGCCTCCTCTTTGTCTGGTCACTTTCTCTCCGTTCCCACTCGACGCCGGGGCTCAGCCCTGGCCCCTCTCCTCTTTTGTTTCCACTCTGGGCTCTTTGTCTCAGCTGATCCTGACCTGTCCTCCCGAATATTCAATACTAAAGGTGTCTAAAGTGAAAATCATGATTCTCCCCTAAAACCTCCTCTCCCTCAGCCTTCCTCATGTCAGTGAATGGGGCCTCTATTATTCTGGTCCTCGTGTCACTCCTCGCAACCAGTCCCATGGCAAATCCTACCAGCACTACCTTCCAAATCCTGTAGAGAGAGGCTGCCACCTGTGCCCCCTGGCACTGTGGCCCAAGTCTCCTCATTGGCCTCTCTGCTTCTTCTTCTTCTATACTCAACCCAACAGCCAGAGTGATGCTTCCAAAATCTAAGTCAGACACATGACCGCCCTGCTCAGGACCCTGCAGTGGCTCTCTTCTCTTCCCCAGTAAAAGCCGAAGTTCTCAGAGTGAAGGACCAAATTCTGTAAGACCTGTCCCTAGCCCCAGGCATAGCTCAATGACACCAGCTACAAATCGCTCTGTCCCACATGGGCCTCCTGCTGTTCCCAACATGCTGAGGGTGTTCCTGCCTTGGGACTTCGAAGCTGCTGTTTCCTCTGCCTAGAACACTCTTCCTTAATAGAGCCACGTGCATTATTGCTTCATTTGTTTCAAACCTCTACTCAAAGGGTATCTAACTAGTCAAAAATTTCACACACAAGTCTACATAAAAGAGACACTCCACCCCAACCCTGGCAATGTGTATTTCCCCCATGCATGGATGGCCCACACACTAATATTTTTAGACCAAACCTTTTCTTAGAAAATCAGACTATTCATCTCTATACCTTAGCTTAGGGATTTTAAGGAACAGAATGTCAAGTGGTTGTAAGCGCCATTCTCAAAATTGTATCTGTTCATTTATTTGTTTAGTTAGTTAGTTACTCATTTTCTGTCTTTCTCCCTTAGATTATAAGCTCCATGAGGGCGGCAACTTTGCTTTGTTGGCCTCGTGCTCAGAATGAATGAATCTCCTCTGTGCTCTAGCTTCAGTGATCACCAGTAGCAAAGGACTCAAGGATTTTAATTGTTAGCTCCAATCACTACTCTGAAGTCTTCCTTGGAGTTAACCTTGGCTCCCTCTTCCTCAGGTGAAAAGAGAGGAAGGCTTCCCAGTGTTGAGCCTGGACGGTCCTTGGGTCCTCAGGCAAGGGGATTGTCCTCTTCCCTCAGAGACCCTCAGAGCAGGGAAAGTGCTGCAACAGATTCAGCAACTATTTTTATTTTTGAGACAGAGTCTCAGTTTGTCCCTCTCTATAGAGTGCAATGCCATCACAGCTCACAGCAACCTCCAACTCTTGGGTGCAAGTGATTGTCTTGCCTCAGCCTCCTCCCAAGTAGCTGGGACTATAGGTGCCTGCCACAACACCCAGCTATTTTTTTTAGAGGCCTTGCTCTTGCTCAAGCTGGTCTTGCACCTGTAACCTCAGGGCAATCCACCCTCCTAGGTCTCCCAGAGTGCTAGGATCACAGGCATGAACCACAGCACCTGGCCAGATTCAGCAACTATTGACGTACACAGTAACTTTGGTGAATCTCCAGGGAATTATATAGGGTGAGAATGATAATTTCATTTATATTAAATTCTTAAAATGACAAAATTATAGAGATGGAGGACAGATTGGTGGTTGGCAAAGGTCAGGGGGAGATGGGTGTAGCTATAAAAGGTTAGTGCAGGGAATGCTTAGAAGGAAACTATTCTGTGTCCTGACCATGGGGTGAGCATGAGAAGACACACATGTGATAAAATTGTATCAAACTTCACACACACACACAAATGCAAGTAAAACTGAGGGCATCTGACTAAGGTCTGTAGATTGCATCTTTGAGGCTGTCAGTTTCCTGGCTGTGATATTGTGCTACAATTACACAGGACGTTACCTTTGGGGGAAACTGGTTGAGGGTGTCAGGGATCTCTGCATTATTTTTTAAAATTGTGTGCTTATCTACCATGATCTCAAAACAGAACATTCTTAAAAAGGCATATAAAGCCCCCCTCCTTCAGCTTCTTCTCCTCCTCTTCCTCCCACTTCTATTTCTTATTCTTATTTCCAGGTAGTGTTTCATTCACAGAAGCAAAATATTCCCATAATAGGAGAAAGGGAGCAATCTAATATTTACCACGGAAAGCCTTGAGGAGCGCACCTGGCCCCTGTGGGCCCGTGGACCCCTAAGGAGAAAGATGATGCTACCGTGTTGGTGTCTAAGGCACGAGAGGACAGTGGGAGGAGGAAAACTAATTCCCTCTAAGAGTCAAATCTCTCTCACCCAGGTGATTTGATCAAATATGCTGTAACCTATCAATAAGGCCAGAATTACACCAAATTTGTAATAGTCATTTAGGGAAAGCCAGAAACAAGATCCAGTGTGCCATTCCCTAGATCACTGCAGGGCCCTGTCCGTTCAGTGTGCTCCCTGAGTCTCAGGGCATCGAGCGCCAGCAGCTGAGATAGTTGAGATGTGTCAACATAGATGCTGGCGGGCTTCAAAGTCGGGGTGGGGAGGTTTGGCTCTGCAGGGACCACAGGACGTCAGCTGTCCCTGCAGAGCCTGCTGCTACTCTATCCCTGGTTGTGTCTGGGGTAGAAGTCTGTTGGGTTTGTTTCTCTGTTGAGAGCTTGCTAGGGAAGGACCTGAGTGCTAAAAGATGGCTTTTTTGGGAAGCTCTGAAAGCTTGCTGGCTCTGTAGGAAAAGAAAAGGACTTCTAAAATGTGACTGGTGTCATGCTTCTTGCCCTTGGTTACTTTTTTCTGTTTTTTTTTTTTTTTACTGATTAGTAAATTAATTCCTTCCTTCCTTCCTTCCTTCCTTCCTTCCTTCCTTCCTTCCTTCCTTCCTTTCTTCCTTCCTCCCTCCCTCCCTTCCTTCCTCTCTCCTTCCCTCCCTCCTTCCCTCTCTCTCTCCCTCCCTCCCTCCCTCCTTCCCTTCCTTCCCCCAGTCCTTCCTATTTTAGGGTCGGAGAGTTGGATAGTTCTTTTTTCAGCATTTGGTGTAGGTGATTGTGAAGAATATGATTTTTTTTTTTTTGGTAGAGACAGAGTCTCACTCTATCACCCTTGGTAGAGTGCCGTGGCGTCACAGCTCACAGCAACCTCCAGCTTCTGGGCTCAGGTGATTCTCTTGCTCAGCCTCCCAAGTAGCTGGGACTACAGGCACCTGCCATAACACCTGGCTATTTTTTTTTGTTGTTGCAGTTTGGCTGGGGCCAGTTTTGAACCCACCACCCTCAATATATGGGGCCTGCACCCTACTCACTGAGCCACAGGTGCCACCCAAGAATACGATTCTTAAAAGTCAAAAAGTTCCAATAGGCTAGCAGACTATATGGGTGAGCTTCTGGCCGAGAATCTCATCCACTGCTGCATCCTCAGTATTTGGAGCTCATTTGCTATTTGATGAATGAATGTGTGAATAGGAAGGGGAAACGCAGCAGGTGGAGGTTGCTTCCTGGCCTTTTACAGAGGCTTCCCTAGTTTGAGTAGGTTCTGAGTCATATTATAACCGAGAAACTGTGAACTTCCTTTCCCATTCTCTACTACCTATACCCCAGGGCCAGGCTGCTGAGGCCCCTAGGATTCTCCTGGGACATGTCCCTCAGAGATTCCCATCACCACTATTTCCCATAGTCAGATTCCTTGTGATCATTTGTGATGTCTTGTGCAGGTTTTCATAAACAGTTTTCTAAGCAAAGGGCTTTTCTGATGACTGAGAGCAAAGCGATAGTGAAACTTGAGGGGCCAAAACAATACCATGGCCATCATTTAGTGGGTTTCTGCTTTACATGCTCCCCTAAAGGCCCAACCAACCCCCTAGGTACTATCATTGTGTTCATTTTCACCGATTTAGAGGAACCTAGGGTAATGTCATTGGCAATTAGATGGCCCAGAACTTGAACCAGGCTTGCCTCTTGCCAAGGTACATTGCTCTTACCATATGGCCAGAACAGCCTTGATAAAATCAAATATGGAACCTTCAAACAGTGAGACTCACCCAGTATATGCCTGTCTCTGTAAGTGGTGGGGGAGAGGGGGTTGTCACATGATGCCAGGCCAGGTCTAAATAATGGCACCTTCTGGGGCATAAATCAGCTGTGGAGATTCAGAAATATTCCCCCTTCTCCTTCAGCCTGGAAGGAAAAGAGAGGGTGGGTGAGCTGGTACTGCAGGGGTGGAGCTTTGACTAATATTATACTCATCGGGACTTTGCCTGCAGCTAAAAGATATCTTTGGAAGCTGTGCCTGTGGAAAAGGTCAGTATTCGCTCAATCAAATTTGGCTTACGGAGAAACTTCAGATTACTTGGTTGCAATGGAAACGTCTCTTTGTCTCTCCAGTTTGGGCTGGAAAGAAAGCACCCTGTCCCGGAGACTGTGGAAACCCTTTTTTATTAGTAAAGGGAATCACGTATGGGCTGGTAAACTTGCATCTGAGTGTGACAAGTTGGCACTGGCGTGTCAGTGGTGGAGTTTCAGGCTGGGAAAAGAGTGCCCTTTGGATTGCATCTTGCTCTGAGCTATCCTCTCTCTCTGGAGGAATTATTCAGGAGGATCTAGAAGAGAAAGGAATTGATGGTTGGCCCCGGGAGCACGAATCAGGAGCAATTTGGAGGTGAGGAGGGGAGTTATGGAGGGTGAGGACTGAAGCGCCATCCTTTCTAGGCATACAGTGTGTGTGGGTGACATCTAGTGATAGGCACAGGGGGCAAGGGTTGGCATTAAACAGAAACCACAATTGGCTTAAATAAGAGCTTACAGATATTTCCAGATGATGGCATTGGATGATATGAGAACAGGTAACCAAAGGAGGCTGTGAGTCCTTTTGTCTTGAAACCCAAAAGAGTAGAAGACCCCTATCCACTTGCCTGGGTAAGGGAGAACGTTCTGGGGGCAAAGAATGAATGAGGGAACCCGTGGAGATGTCTTCAGGTCAGCCCAGACAAGAAAAGTGAAGGAGGGAATCGGAGCACATTTCCTGCTCCCGGCTTGGGTGTAGTCTGAGTTTCACTCATTTCTCCCCATTTTCTCTCCCTGCCTGTAGTCCACACCCATCTTTGCCATGCCCTCCTTCCAATGTAGGAAAGGGACAGCTCAGAAACTACTTCTTCTGGGAAGACTTCTCCTCCCCCCGGGTGCCTTGCTGGGCCCGATGCCCTATCCTTTATCACAAACGTTGCACCAAGCCTGACGGTATGTGCTTCTTTAGAGCGTCCATCTCCTCTCTGTTGACTGGGAGCTCCTTGAGAGAAGAGATTGTCTCAACCATCTGTGTGTGTCTAGAACTTCTTCTAGTGCCAGAAGCTATTATATTATATTATATTGTCATATTTTAACCTAAATCATTATCCCCAAGTGTGTGTGTGTGTGGATTGGAGAGTTTTAAATGGATTAAAGTAACAAACTTCACTCTAGGCTGGCCCTGGTTAGAGTCCCCTGAATGCCTTCCCCTGCTAAATTTCACCATTCAAGCAACTAATATTTACTGAGCACCTATTACGTACCAGCGTTTTTCTAGGTGCTTGATTACATCACTAATCAGAACCAACAAACATTATGGATTCTCATGCTAGTGGGAAAAGGGGGCAGAGTGCAGCCAGTAAACAACAGATCATGAGTAAGTTACATATGTTACAATAATGTGTGTCTATTATGATATTACGCTGGGGAAAGAAAGGATCTGGGGAAATAGGGCAGGAGCACTTAACATTTAAACTGATCCTTAAAGGAGTCAGCCTATAAAAAAACATTAGGGAACTATATCTCCTAATTTAAAGAATGTATTTGGCAGTAAGCAAAAAGGATTATAATCTGAGATGTGCCACTACAGCAAGTCACAGATGCACTTGAACTGGTGAGGGTGAGGGGAAGCTTGGAAACAGAGTTCATTACTTCTGGGGCTCAGAGCTGGGGTTGGCTTTTTTTTTTTTTTTTGGCCGGGGCTGGGTTTGAACCCTCCCCCTATCGGCATATGGGGCGAGCGCCTACTCCTTTGAGCCACAGGCGCCGCCCTGGAGTTGGCTTTTTCAGTTCACTGGTGGAGATGCGCATCTTTTGGGAGCATCTTATCTGAATTGCTGCAGTTGGAAAGAAGGTCTTTTGATAATAAACTTGGATAAATAAATAATATGCATTCGTACAAAACGTACGTCATGGAAGGCGTGAAATGTGTGAAGGGCATGAAGGGGTTTGCTGTGGGGTTATTTTAGAAAGTCCTTGAGACGTTTTATGTCAGACACGCAAGCACAGGGCCTTTCTTCTCTGCAGTTTTTCTGCTTCTGTTTGGGTCTGAGAAAAGAGTGAACAGAATTTAGGCGACATAGAGAGGACAAGGAGAATCAGGAAGAGGAGGATATTGATAAGGGATCTTTTGTTAATCGTGACAACTCTAACTAGCTTCTGCAAAAGGGGATTTATTATCTCACACAACTAAAAAGCCTCGTGGTAGCCTCAGGCGTCGGCGGGCTGAGGGATCAAACAACAATCTCTGGGCTCTCCTTAATTCCATTTTTCAGTTCCACTTTCCTCTATATAGCGTCCATTCCCAGTGAAGCCTTCCTGAAGGCGGGCTCCAAACTCATCCTATCTTCTGAGCAACCTCAGTGGCAAAAATCTGGGCTGAGCTCTGATTGGTGCTCTTCATGTCCCATGACCTTCTCTGACCCAATCACAGTGATGAAAGGGATGTGCAACACTATGATTGGCTGGGCCTGGATTCCATGCTCACCCAGGAACTAGGGTTGGAATCAGTTCCACCTCAGTTCCAGTAAGCACAGAAGTGAGGAGTGGCGCCTCGCAAGGTGCCATTGGCAGAAATAGCAAGTGAAAAAGCCCAAGCCTCAAGAGGTGAGCTGATTGTCTGAGGTTGTAAATCTGGCTAGGGCAAAGCTGAGCCCCCTGCCCTGACTCTTGGAGCATGCTGGTTCCAGGTTGCCTTCGGAAAGAACTCCCTGTGGGGCCGCCTGTTCTAGCTGCCCACAGCTGGCGTTCTTTTCTCGATGATTTCAGTCAGTTATAGCAGCAAACAGCCCAGCTATTTGAAATGTTCTCATTTAAAAAACAGCATCCCTACTTCAATTCCTGACCTGATTCTACTAGTTCTGGAAAACAACAACAAATAGCAGGCATTTCTACGTTGCTCTTTTACTAATCTGAAGCCCTCAGAGGCCTGGTCCACCCAGAACTACGGACCCCTGACTAATTGTAGTTTAATGGAGGAGGGTGCCCCAAGTGAATATGTAAGGGAAAGACGAGGTCAGGTGCACCCAGCTCTAGTTGTCAGAAGTTGTTTACTGGGCTCAGATGGGGTCCCAGTGTACTTCCAACCTGCCCTTGGGAGAAAAAGTCACAGCTGAATCTACAAGAAGTAAGGACTACATAGGAAAGAATTTGTTTCATCAGCCAATATCCCTCCATTTATAAACAGTCGTAACACTGACAGCAGACTGACACAAGTCCTAAGACTTCAAGCTTCCCTTTGCCTGAAGGACACCAGACCTTCTCCCATACTGGGGCTTTGGAGTGAAACACAAGGGCTGAGGTTTGGAGAATCTTCCCGGCCACTCAGGTCACTTCCTTTTACTCTCAGTGGATGCTTTTTGCAATTCCTGAATTCAGGTGTGCATGGATCAGGGACCTTGACCCTGACAGCACCAAGGGGCCTTTTTGCTTGCGTCTGTCTGGTTTATTTTCACCTTGATAATGTCCTCCTCTAATTATAGTAGACGTGAATGAGAAAATGGAACTCATTTTACCCGAAGTCATTCTGTACTGTCCAGCACATGGCTCGGCACACAGTATGTGCTTGGTTACCATTTATTGAATGGGTGTTTACTGAATGAATGAAGGGGGTGCTTGATGAGGAAGTGCTGTCATTTACATAACGTTGGCTGAGGAGCCACTTGGTATACATGCCGACACTGGGCTCCCTGCCCGTCCGAGGGAGGACGGCATATGTGGAAATCTGAGCATCTCCATTTTTGCAGAGACGTGCCGTAGCCTCCACCTGCTCGTACCCACCCCACACCCCCTCTAATGTGCTGCGCCTGATCAGATGGGAAGGTAATCCTTTGCAGTGGAGAGATTTAAGCTGTTATCTAACAGCCTGTGCATGGATTAGCAAGGCTTTCTGATAAAACCTTAAAGGGGTTAGAGTTTCGTTTTCCTCTTCATGCTCAGGAAGCAAATGAAAAGAACCAGCTAGTTGACAGGGCTGCAGTGTGGACCGGAAAATTAATGAAAGGAAAGACAGGGCTGGGCAGCAGGCAGTCAAGTTCAAGGTAAAGGCTGGATTTTGGTACTGACTCAGCCATGATTTCCTCAGGAAATTCTGGGCAAGGAATTGAATCTCTGAGCCTCTCTTCCCTTAGCTTCAAATGGGTAATAATAATAATCCCTACCTTGCCGGGACATTGTGCAGATGAAATGAGATCGCTGACATGAAAGGCCTTTGAAGAAGTTAAAAGCACTTCTCTGCAGGAGGCTGTTATTCTCATGGACAAGAGACAAATTGCAGAGCTGAGGGTTAGCCTAACACATCAGGATTCTCTGGGACCTTTGAAGGGTGGCCTTTGGCTTAAATTTGTCCAGAGGCAGCAAAAAGGTGGACTTTCTCCTTCTATGTCACGTAGGTATTGAGAGGGAGAATTGTGGTGTCCATCTGTGGATCTTGGGGAAGCCGCTCTCACCATTGGGAGAGCTTCATCCACGTGCTCCTGAGGACAGGGCCAGGCACAAATTCACGGCCGTGCCCTCCAGAATCACATATCCTCAGAGTAAGGTCATTTAAACCCTTCTGTCTACATCTAATTCCTTTTTTTTCTTTTTTTCAATAAGACTTCTCCCAGAAGAAGAAATCTTCCAGGTCCTTAATGAATTTAAATTCTGTAATAGCTGGAGAGAAAAAATACAGAGAAAAGATTTTCATAACAATGAATATTTGACAGCGCAGCACAAAGTGGGAATTTAGAGGAAGAACAAACAGTGTGGGCTGGAGAGGGCTGCAAGATGGGTGGAGAGGCTGAGGACAGCAGGGACTGGATTGTTTAGCCTCTTTGTGCCTCAGTTTCTTTATCTGTAAAAGGGGAATAATAACAGTGTCCACTGAATTAGACAGAATCTGAAACCTGCTAAATATTTAACAAAAGATACGGATTTGTGGGGTTTAATGAGAGAGAAGGAGGAGTTCTGAGTGGGGAGAACTGCAGGGGTGGACAGGGATAAGCATGAATGGAAGGCGTGCAGACACCCCCTGGGCCTCCGTGATGGGAGCTAGCATTCCGCACATATTAATCAGGCTTCCCTGAGGTGCTGCAACACCATGGTGACCCACAAAGACACAGGACCTAGGATGAATACCCAAGATGGGCTGGCCTGAGTAAGAACCAGAACATGACCCTAAAACCAAGCCTCCTCTAAGGCTCAGCGTGGTTATATAGAATGGGTTATGTGCAAAGGCCATGCAAAATCTTATCACTATTATACATATGTAAGCAAAATCAGTTGAGAAGTAATATTATTAATAGCTATGCTAATTTTAAGTTATACCTGAAACTTATGCATCATAGCTCTTCTCATCTGCAGTGTAAGGAATGCACATACAACCTTACAGTAGTTTATGTGGAGTAATGTGAGTGCTATATCAGTGAAACTTAAAAAAATTAATAAAGGTCTGGGGTCATAACCCCCTATAGACGGCACGCATCACACACACCAAGCAAAGGGGTTGGCCCTCGCCTGATGGAGACAATTGCAGAGGTGCCTGAGAAGGGCCCAGCGTAATGAAAGTGCTGTTTAAGAGGATTATTCTGGCTGCAGTGTGCACGATGGCTTAGAAGATGGAGTGAGACAGGAAGATGAGCGAGGAGGCTGTTGCAATAACTCAAGCTAACTAAATCCAGGGCCCGTTTCTTATCCTCCCGTATTGACAGTGCAGGGCAGGGTTGAGCTTTATCTTACATTAAGTGAGCAACCTTCATGCTCTCCTTACCCTGCCCCACCTCTGCACCCATCAGCCCTCCTTACCAGCCCAGCCCTCCACGTCTGTCCCCCTCTCTGTCCCATGGGAAGCCTTCCGCCCCTGATGGAAGTCCTGATGTTGGAAAATTTCAGAAAAGAGCACACAGGGATGGCCTGGCTGGGACATCCAGTGAAGTGTGAAGACAAAAGGAGATCCCATTTCCTCAGGGCTTAACCCAGACCATACCGGGGCTGAGAGCTTTACAGAAATCTTCTCATTTCTGTAAGAGTCATGATAAACCCATGAAATGGGTATTATATCGCCCAGCCCCACAGACAAGGCAATGGAGGGGCTGAGCAATGCCCTCCTGACCCGAGGTTATGGAATCCTAAGAGGTGAAGCTGGGTGCCCAGCAGCACCCCTGCTGAGCCTCCTGTCACCCAGTGTCTCCTCGGGCCCCTGCCATATCCTGGACCTTCAGTTCAGAGGGTGTTTTTTTTTTTTTTTTGGCCAGGGCTAGGTTTGAACCCATCACCTCTGGCATATGGGGCCGGCACCCTACTCCTTGAGTCACAAGCACCGCCCAGTCAGTTCAGAGGGTTCTTGAACAAGGGCAAGGACCTTTAAGACAGCTCCCCTGGCCTGAGTCTGAGTCTCTGTTTCTCTATTTGTAAAATGGGGGGGGGGCATGGGCAACACATTTTGGAGCAACCAATTATATTTAGCAAATGAAATCAGATGAATTCTAACAAAGCAGATAAAGTCTACCCTCTGGATCCATGGGTTTCAAATTCTAGGGTTCAACCAACTGAGGATTAAAAATATTTGAAGAAAAAATGCAAATAACAAGGGTGGCACCTGTGGCTCAAAGGAGTAGGGCGCCAGCCCCATATGTTGGAAGTGGTGGGTTCAAACCCAGCCCTGGCCAAAAACTGCAAAAAAGAAGTCAAAAGCAAAAACTACAAGTAACAATACAACAATAAAAATTATATAAGTTTTAAAACTATGGCATGTCAACTACTCACACAGAGCTTACGTTGTGTTAGATATTATAAATAACCTAGAAATAATTTAAATGTTCACAAGGATGTTGTCTATATGCAGATAACATGCATTTTATGTGCGGGATGTGAACATTCCCAGATTTGGGTATCTGAGGGGGTTCAGGAAGCAATCCCCCGCAGACATAGCCGGGCTAGACTGGATTAGATGATCCTTGAATAATTCTCAGCTTGGATATTCTAGGACCTTTTCTCCAGCCACCTGTTCCAATAATTCTCGCTACCTTGTCATGCCTTTGATCTGAAGCCTAAATCCCCACTGTGTGTTGACTCACCCATTTTTATGTGAAAATTTATCTCCTAGTGGCAGAGAGATGAACGCTGCATGGGTGTTGCCCGTGAACTGTGTGTGTTTGTGTGTGCACACACGCTTTTGTGCTCAAAGGGAGCTAAGGAGGTTGCTGCTGAAGATTAGAAGCGCAAATGACAGACACGTGGCGATTCAGTGGTGCTCAAGCTGAGTGGAATCGTTCACACAGAGCAGCTCCTTTGAATCCACCAGTCACAGGAGCCCAACCCCAAGCTGGGGAGACCTGGCTGGGGGCGGCTGGGTGGTACTGACCGGCACTCAGCTCTCCACTCCCGCCAGGGCTAAGCCCCAGAGCAAACAGAGAAGCCTGATCTAGCCCCAGGGCAAGGTAAGACCAAGGGGCAAAATGTCTCCAGAGATAACTCACTCTTTATTTTGCCTTTTTGAGAGTGAAATTAAATTAGAGGCCCTGTTACGAAGCGGTAAGTCATCCAGCAGCTTCGGGTCACAGAAGCTCAGTGCCTGGCTGGCATGCAGCCGCCTAGGGCTGAATGCTGTCGGAGGAGGTGATGGGTTAGCCTGATGCCCCATTTGGCTCAGCCGCCCTCTTTCTAGGGGATCAGGGAGGGTAGGGCACGCAGCTCTGGGGCTCGAGGGGAAAGGAACTCGATGACCTTGCTTGGAGCGAGGCGTGCAAGCAATAGGTTTTCCTGATTTTAACCTGAGGACAAACAGCAAGTAACAGGCATACCTGTTTGGGGCATTGATTCCTGCACCTTCCACCTCACCCTGGGTCCTGCTGATGTAAGGGCAGCCATGCTCCAGTAGCTCCCAGTCAGCTGGCTCCTGCAAGGAGCACTGTCATGCATCGCTGAGCCCTGACTATACTCAGCCTTATTCAATGCAGGACAGGTGACCTCAGGCCCTGAGGCCATGGAGGTAATTCAACAAGGCAGGCTTTTGGCCAGCAGCTAGGTCTAGGGGATGCCGATATGTGCCACCAGGACAAGAGAGAGGGAAAGGTTAGCAGAGCCAAATAGCGGCTTGCCTTGGATGAGATGGGACAACTCAGAAAATTAACAGGTTCATGAGGATGGGAGGCAGGAGAGTGAAGATGATGAGGTCATAGTAATTCCTGCTTTAAGAATAATAGTCACCACCAAGCAAAGGCCTGCTATTTGCCACTCACCTATGCAGGAAACTTCATGTATGCTATATCCAAACTATAGAATGGAGGTTGGGGTTGCTATTCCCATTTTACAGATAGGAAACTGAAGCTCAGAGAAATTAGGTGACTTTTCCGCAGATCACAGTTAGTAAGAGGAGGGATGTTCTCCATGCAGGAGTTAAGAACAGAGCCTGGGGTCAAATTCTGACTCCACAGCTTGCTGGCTATGTGATCCTGGGTGAGAAAGTACCTATTATCTTTATGCCTGAGTTTCATTAGCCATAAAGTAAAGATACTACCTGCCTCATAGGTTCTTTCTCAGGCTACATGGAAAGGGATCTTTAAGCACTTACACAGTGCCTAGCACAGGGCAAACATGCAGTACAGTAAAATCCTGTTATCCTGGTGACCCGGCGCCTCCACGTTCAAAACCAGAGTTTAAACTTGACCCACTCTTCAGTCAGTAAACCCACACTGCAGGCATCATTCCCTGGGCTCCCATGGTTTCTCTATAACAGTTCTGAGTGTTCATGTGTGTTACCTGAAGTCAAAAAAACATGGTAGTGAAGTGGAAAAGTGTACTGACTGTCATTTAACCAAAACTGTACCCTGCATTTACAAAGCTGTTTTATTAGAAGTAAAACTGTTACTATAAATGAAGTTTGTCTTTCTTCATCTTAATTTGCTTTTAATTCGTGTATTTTAATATTAATATCAAGTCAGTACAGAATTTATGGTGTACTATGGGGTGTAGAATTGGGCCTATTTTTAATAGTAACTCTCAAACAACCAGAAACTACATTTATCCAGAATCTACCTTTGCCCTGGGTGCTGGATAATGGGGAGATTAGTGTAATCAGTGAGTTTTCAACCAGATGCCGTGAGAGGACCTTACGTGTGCCTTGAAAAATTTTAAAGATTAATTATTTTGGAAAGAAGTTCAAAGCACAGGAAGTGTATTCTTTCTTTATTCTTTTTTGAACAACATAATGTAAGTGTGCTGTGAAGTTTAACTACAGGTTCAAGTGTGCTGTGAGATGAAAAGGTTGGAAAACGCCATTGTGGATTTTCCTGTTCTCTCCAGGACTATGGGACGCTGGCCTGTGAGGACAGGAGCCTCTCACAGTGGGACAGGGAGTCAGTTCTAAATAGGTTTTCTTTCCCTCTGATTATTCTCTCCTCTTTCTGGGGCCTGTGGGAAGCCCTTATTTTCAAGGTATTTAGAAAATGAGACCTGGTGCTACAAAAAAAAAAAAAAAGTCACGTGGGATTCAATGTCTTCTGGCCTCAGAATACTTCTTGGTCCAGCCATCCTTCCCCCAGCTTTCCCAAACCAGCAGCTCTCATTCTAACCGAGCTTCTGTTGCAGCCCTGACCTTCTGCAGCATCTCGACCCCTTCCTGTTGTTTCCTCCTGACAATACACCTCAGTCCACCTGGCTGCCCATAAGAGCTGCTGTCCCCATGTCATCTATGAGGCAGCGACTGCTGCTGACTGTGTTCCTCACCACCTTTGCTGTGGCTTCAGGATGGTGATCAGGTTCCGTTTTTGCCACAATCCTCTTTAGGATACATAATCCCAGCTCCTTTGCCCAGTGGACCAGCAGCCTCTACTTTTCTAGAATAACTTCCCTTGGGGATGGCAAGGGTGGTGCCAGTGGCTCCTAGGCCCGGGAGATGAGGCCCTTCTTAAACATGTCATTTTCCATGCTGGTGACCTGTGTTAGGGGTAACAAGACTTGGGGGGCTCCACGCTACAGATGGTGAACACGAGCCTGTGAAATGTGTCTCCCCTCCTGCAAGGGGGTAGCACCTCAAGTGCAGCAGAGCCCCCTCCCAGGCAGAGAAAATTGCTGTTCCCAGCAGGTACTTTAGAGCAAAGATAACAAAATAATCCTACATCCTCCGGTGTTTGGGGAAGAGATTCCACTTATAATAACCATTTTCAAGAGCCAGGGGGGAGTGCATCCTGAGTGGTGGGGTATCTAAACTTCAAACCAAAGGAGACAAGCCTGGGTATCTACACAGGCAGACTTTCCATTTTTAAAGCTCCACTCAGTTCTCTCTGAAAACAGCACATCTTACAGCCTCTAATTTTCTTCTCTGTGCTCTGTCTAGAATCAAGTCATTCTCCCTTCACGATCCAGTGGCCTCTCAAAGGGTGTTTGTTTGCATGAGACAGAGTGGGCAGGTCCTGGTGACAGTGGCCTGTCACTTGCTTGCCACCCAGAGCACTCCACTGAGCTCACTGCAGCCACACACGGTGCACTGGTCCCAGCATGAGCGGCTCAGGGCTACTGATGCTCTTCCAGCCCCACAAAGTGCCACTTATTTACCTGGGTTGCATGAACAAAGTTCTTAATTTAAGCCGATAGCGATCTCATGGTGAAGAACCGTTTCTTTGGGTGTGTTGAATAAAATCTCCCTAGAGGAGGAGGATTTCCTGTCCTTCGTGCTTCAGAGAATGTTTGGCTTTGAGTCCTTACAGGACATCAGCTTTACATTTCCCAGACCCCTCCGACTTAACCTAACTGATGTCACGGCCAACCCTCTCAATCCCAAGATCAAGCTTATAATCCCCTCATATTTGTGTCACACTTTATAATTCCTGAAGTGCCTTCACTTCTAAAACCTGGTTTAACCCTCCCAGCGATGTAGGAGGTAGATTGGACAGGTATTCTAATTCTCCAGAAGCAGGAGCTAAAGCTCATAGAGGTTCAGCAACTTGCCCAAAGTCACACAGCTGGCAACTAGCAGGGCAAGACCAAAAGTCTTCGCATCTTCGGTCTTAGAATCCTGGCATTCGTTGTTCCCTGCAGATCCTGCCTCCTACCCTAAAATGATCAAGCTACTGTAGCTACTGTAATGAGAAGCCAAACAACAGTGCCACTTATTGGACATTTTGCTTGGGGACTTGGAGTCCACAAGTGACCCTGGGTTAGAGTGGCCCTGGGGTAACTAGAAGGAAGCAGTGCCTTTAGAGATGGGTGAGAGTGTGAGGTGGGTCCTCAGTTAAGGATTCACTGCAGAAATAGAACCCCCTGCTCTGGCTCCCTAAACAGAGAACAGTCTAACAATGGGACTAACGACACCAGGCATCAGGAGGGACCTCCAGGAATGATTTCCTGGACTGCACAGAGCTGCCTGCCCACCACTCACCCTCACTGAACTCAAGAGCCCATGCCACAGCTGCAGGCCAGGCTTCAGGAAGCTGCTGCCACCACTGATGCCACTGCAATTCTCGGCACTCCACAGGTGGGACACGGTGCTGAAACGCTGCTGCCAAAGAACCTCATGTTTCTAGCCCGTGGCCAGCAGAAAACAGCAACAGAGGCAGGAAGAGGCATTAGACTGGCCACTGAGACTGCTGTTGCAGAGGGTCTGGGAGATGCGGCTTTCTGTTTGCTATTTTCTGGTTCTACAGAGCAGGAAGGAACATTTCAAGGAGGGGACAGTGGACACCGAGGAAGCCAACTGGACAGTTTCCACTAGAGTAGTCAACCTAATGCCTGCTCTCTTAAAACCCAAGGCAAGCACTCTGGAAAGAAAGCCTTGATTCTGGAGTGGCTCTTTAAAAGGTTTTTATTAGCGTAGGAACAACTCAGCATACAGTTGTGTTTTCACAAACACGCACATGGACACCATGTCCCTCAAGAATCACTGAGGTATTTCGTCGTGGAGTTGAGAATTTCTAGTCCATGAAGCTCTCTCAGTTGATCAGTAAACCTGTCACAACCAGAACACACAATCTGGGACATGAGTGCCATGGTCTGGGCTTCTGAAGCCCAGAGCCACCCCTCTTAGACACGAGGTGGCTGGGAACATCGGTCCTGACACCCCAGGGGGAAAGAAGTTGTGGCACTGGGAGCCCTAAAGTTCATACAGGGAAAGAAGGCCTGAGGGAGGCTCACAAAACACTGGAAACACGCTTGCTGCGGGTGGGTGGCAGCGTCAGACGGCTCAGATGGGAGCTCCCCCTTGGAAGAACCCAGTAGGGTGCCACTTTGAGCTCATCTTAGCGAATGTGCCTTGCTTTCTGTGGAAGAAGGATTTTATCTATTCTTTCCATTTGAACAATCAGATAGAACTTGAAAGGACCTGAGGCCAACTGTTGCCCTCTACAAAGGTGTCAAAGGCCTGCCCGTGTGTGAGGGAGGAGCATCCTTCCCTGTCCCCAAAGCCTATGCCCCTGCCCCTAGGCCAGGGAGATGGCTCAGCCGTGAGCACTGGCCAGAAGCACGTTTTTAGGTGCATGAGAATAGAGCAGAGCAGGAGTCTGGGCCGGCAGAGCAGCGCTGCCCAGCTCCCGCACGGTCCCTGCCTGGCCCACGGCCACCGCTGCTCTGCTTCTCCATTCTGTTTTCTCCAGCATGGACATGTCACCCTGACAGGACATGCCTCCATTGTGTGGGTCCAGGCAACAACAAAAAATGAATTGGGGGCCTGTCTCAGGAAAAGCAGAGAAAGAGACAAGAAAGAGAGAAGGGGAGATAGAGTGAGAGGAAGAGGAAGGAGGAGGGGAAGAGAAGGGAGAAGGATGCAGGAGAATGGGACGGAGAGAAGACAGTGGCAGTTCGTGCCTGGAATGACTTGCTGTCAGAAAAGCTGGTTCCCTCCCTTGGCTGGAGCTTGAGAACTCCCCAGTTCCATCTAGGAATGGGAAGCAGCTGCTGGTCCCAGCCTGGGCCCACACCACAGGCACCCACAGAGGGCCACCCACAGAGTTCTGGGCAGCACACAAGCCCGGCCAAAACACCTTGGTTAAGCCACTTGCTCTGAGAGGTGACCAACAGGGACCCGCCTGGCTTGGTGGCTGCAGCATACCTGGGCTCAGCCGTGCACAGCTTGCCGAGAGCGATGCCTGCATTCAGCTGCACAGCTGTATTCTTCGAATCACCACCCGAGAGCTTTAATAAGACCTGCACGATGTCTGTCTTCAGCAGGGAAGATGCGACCCTGGGCACCTCCATGCAGTTACCCAGGCAGAGGGCGGCATTGCCCACCAGAACCTCGTCTGCCGAGTACAGCAGCTTCCTCAAGATGCTAAAGTCTGTAGCAAAGGCAGAGAACAGGTAACAGTTCCTCCCGATCTCCCACCAGGAGGCTGGAAAGGGGCCCAGAGGTGTCAGGAGATGCTGTGCTTCCCTGGGAACTCTGCGGAAGGACATGTCTGCTCAGTCATTCAGTATGTGTTCATTGAATGCTGAGGACCTGCTCGACCCCTTGCTGTGTCTCTGAAGTATCTCAGGTGCCCAGGGCCGTGCACAGCAAACACAGCTGGGACATGAATGAACACTATGTGGCAGACAGGGGTCTTCTCGGAAGTCCCTGTTCTGAACCTCTACTCTCCAGCAGGGAGAGGTCCCACCTGACAGCCCCCACTTGGGAGGCAACGTGCTGGCACTCTGCACTGTAGGGCAAGGAACAGGATCAGAAGAAAGGCTCCTGCTTCCATGGCAGAGCCCCTTAGTTCATCAGAGAGTGGTGAGAAGTCAGCAGACGGCCTCAGCCAGGACCTGCTGCGCGTTACGAGGGCCGGTGACGGGCTTAGTGCCAGGCTCAGACTCTCATATTCATTTCCCTTGTTCACTAAAGGCAGAAGGGGTTTGTATTTTTTTTTCCCCCTCTTCCTGGGTCACTGTAAGCAGAATGCGTGGTGAGAAGAAGGCGTTTCCTAGCTTTCCCCCCGTTACATTTGAATGGGCTGTCAGCTGGGTCTCCAGCGCGGGCCTTCGACCTGGGTGCAGCGGAAAGGCTAATTAAACGCTCTCAGATCTGGAGGTGAAAGGCTCCCTTGCTCTGCAAACTGCTGAAGTCTGGGGAGAGGTTAAGCAGCATTACTGCTAAGTCCCTCCTCCTCCCCTGGCAGCTTCCCTTTGCGGCTTTGAGGATGGATTGACTCTGGGGTGTGGGCGCCCTTAAGGAGGCTGTCACTTACTTTTATCCAGCCTTATCACTTCTGCCCGTGCTTCGTGGTAACTGTTAGTGCAGACAGCCAGTATCTTTATGGCGTAATGTGATGCAGTCTGGCCTCCTGTCTAGATTTCAGAATGAAATTAGAAACGTGAAATCAGGCTCCGTGCCTGTAGCTCAGTGGCTAGGGTGCCAGCCAAATACACCAAAGCTGGCGGGTTTGGATCCAGCCCAGGCCTGCCAAACAACGACAAGTACAACTAAAAAGTAGCCAGGCATTGTGGAGGGCACCTGTAGTCCCAGCCACTTGCGAGGCTGAGGCAAGAGAATCTCTTAAGCCCAAGAGTTAGAGATTGCTGTGGGCTGTGATGCCACAGCACTCTACCGAGGGCAACACAGTGAGACTGTCTCAAAAAAAAAAAAATGTGAAATCAGTATTCTGATTGTTTTTGATCAGAAACCACAGCGAGCAGTTTTGACCATGCTAGTGCCTTCCTAAACTTCCAGAATCAAACCCACCAGGAGTGGCACATGCTTCCTGGTGAGCTGGCCCGGTCCCTGCAGGGATGGGGTGTCACTCGCAGCATCTTAACACAGCCCACGTCCCAGACATGGATTGCAGGCCTGTCACATACACCTGAGTAATTACCTCTGGAAGCCTCTATGAGCAAGTGGCTGAGAAGAGAGTGATGCTGATGACTGGCAGATCTACCAAAACGGGGAGGAAAAGGCCCTCTATGACATTTTACCGTTTGAGAATGAGGCTGACTTGCTAGGGCTGTCAGGCTGTTCTCCGGCCTGGAGAACATCAGGAACCGAGACCATCTTAAAAGGGGCAACTGCCAGATCATCACCCTTACGATGACCCAATGTGGGGTCTTTAAAAGGCACATGTGCATATGTGCGCATGATGTGTGTGTGCTGGCCATCTGCAGCCTTGCGTGGGTTTGCAAAAGTTGTGCCAAGTGAATGACAGTCATCGTCCAAGGGGGGGTTTAAACTCCACCCTGCCGTGCTGCCCCGCAGTCTTACCCCCATCCCAGCAGCAGCCCCAGAGCATGCTGCCTGTCCCATTCAGCATGGGGCTTTGTGAACAAGACTAGTGGCAGCGCCACATCAACTTGATGAGTGGGCCTCCCCTGGCAGGACACCACAGGCAGGACCCAGAGATGACAGCTTGATGGTTCCTCCCACACTTTCTGCTGAGTCCAGTGAGCTGCTGTACTGACTCCCAGGGACTCACCACAGTCATTTCAGAGGGAAAACCCCAATATCCTTTGGTCACATGGGAACTTTACAGCCTGTATATTTTGTAGGAGTTTGTGGAGTTATATCCAACACGCTCCAGATAACTGTATGATGCATCAAAAGTAGGAAAACATGAGCAAAATAATGTGCCTGAGTGACTGAGCACAGAGCCACCCAGAGCAGGCGCCTGAGCGACCGAGCACAGAGCCACCCAGAACACACGCCTGAGCGACCGAGCACAGAGCTACCCAGAGCACACGCCTGAGTGACTGAGCACAGAGCCACTCAGAGCACACGCCTGAGTGACCGAGCACAGAGCCACCCAGAGCACACGCCTGAGTGACCGAGCACAGAGCTACCCAGAGCACGCGCCTGAGTGACCGAGCACAGAGCCACCCAGAGCACGCGCCTGAGTGACTGAGCACAGAGCCACCCAGAGCACGCACCTGAGTGACTGAGCACAGAGCCAACCAGAGCACGCACCTGAGCGACTGAGCACAGAGCCACCCAGAGCACACACCTGAGCAATTGAGCACAGAGCCTCCCGGAACAGGTGCCTGAACGACCGAGCACAGAGCCACCCAGAGCAGGTGCCTGAGCAACCGAGCACAGAGCCTCCCGGAGCATGTGCCTGAGTGACTGAGCACAGAGCCTCCCGGAACAGGTGCCTGAGCCACTGAGCACAGAGCCTCCCAGAGCAGGCGCCTGAGTGACTGAGCACAGAGCCACCCGGAGCAGGTGCCTGAGCGACTGAGCACAGAGCCTCCCAGAGCAGGCGCCTGAGCCACTGAGCACAGAGCCACCCAGAGCATGTGCCTTAGCGACGGAGCACAGAGCCACCCAGAGCATGTGCCTTAGCGACGGAGCACGCACCTGAGCGACCGAGCACAGAGCCACCCAGAGCACGCACCTGAGCGACTGAGCACAGAGCCACCCAGAGCATGTGCCTGAGCGACGGAGCACAGAGCCTCCCGGAGCATGTGCCTGAGCCACTGAGCACAGAGCCTCCCAGAGCAGGCGCCTCAGCGACTGAGCACAGAGCCTCCCGGAGCATGTGCCTGAGCGACTGAGCACAGAGCCTCCCGGAGCATGTGCCTGAGCGACGGAGCACAGAGCCACCCAGAGCAGGCGCCTGAGCAACCACAGAGCCACCCAGAGCAGGCACCTGAGGAACTTAGCGCAGAGCCACTCAGAGCATCTGTTTCAAGGAGGTGATATGTTTTAAAGTTAGACTTGAAGGGAAAGCAGTTTTTATAGATGCATCTAATGAACTATTTACTTATTTATTCAATAATCTTTGATGTTCAGAATAGTGTCTGGATGGAAAGGGAGAAGAGACTCTCTAGCAAAGAAATTTAAAAATCTAGCAGAGGTGAAATAGTGGCAAGTTAACTAAAAACAAACCAAAAACTAAACCCCCTCCCCCCAAACAAAAAAACTAACACCTTAATTCTATTCCTTGAATAGGAGACTCCTGGAAATGAAGGGGTTGTGAGTGGTGAAATTAGCTTACCTTCAGGAATTTAATCATCTTCTTCACCACTCCTGCTGCCTGGGCCTCCTCGATGATTCTCAGAGAGGAAGAAAGGGTCCTGCTCAGAACACCAGCAGCTCTCTGAGTAAAGCAGAAAAAGGATGACTAAATGTCCTTTTCAGAAATGCTGACAACCTTTAAAAGTTAACAAGGAGTTTGGTGAGGCAAAAGAAATCATTAGTACTGGAAGAAATTATTCATGCTGATTTTTTAAAAAATGGCCAAGTAATAAATTGAAAGCACTATTCTTTAAAACTGTCAAAGGGGTATAAACACTGCCTCTTGGCACTCAACAGTCCATAACAGATTATTTCAGGTCTATACAGAACCAACAAGTTCAATTCGGGGAAAGAAAGTTTTCTGAGATTCCTCCCTGAGCTCTGATTATCAGCAGGGCACTGGTTAGATGTTCAACTTCCTGGATTGATCTGCAATTTTTTTTTTTTTTTTTTTGCTGTCATGTATCTTTCCTTTTTTGAATTTCTGTCTTTTTGTTCTACTTTCTGAGAAATCTCATTAACTTTATTCCCCAGTTCTAATTCCTTTTTATTTTTTTCAATTTTGGATTAATATAAGGGTATATGCATTAGGTTACCTTGTTTGCATTTGATAGGTGAAGTCCAAGTGGCATTTGAGACCTTCACCCAGGAGGTGGGCCTTATACCCCTGTATTAAATCTGAAAGGTGAGAGCTCAGCCCACCCCTTCCCCCTTCTTGAGTTTAAATGTGCTTTTCTCTCTCGTGGGTGTGTAGTTGTTCATCTCTTTTGTTTTTTTAATACCAAGCTGGTATGGTTTTATGCATATAACTATCTCCAGTCTTTTTCAGGATACGAATGATAGTCATTATTTTTTCCTTCTGTTTTCTATATTGTCTCTATTTCTTTGGGTTTTTTCTAATTAACGTGTATGGCTTTCCTTGAGCTGCTCAATCACATTTAAGAAAAAAAGTGATAAAAATATATTTGGAAGTGCTGTATTTGTGGGGAGTGTGTTGACTGGCATTTGGGTGGCTCACCCAAATACTAGAAAGAAAAATCTCCAGTTTTTCAATTCTTTAGAGAAAACAACACTCTGGTTTCATGCCTGAGGAATAGATGCCTACCAGCCAAACACAGGTCCAGCGCCCCACACTTCTGCCATCTTGAAATCTTGATCCTCTCCCAGGTATTGGAAAGCAACTCTGTTATCACCTAGCTGTGTTCCCCTCATGAAGGTTTCTTCAGCCCTGTCTCACTAATTACACCTCTTGCAGTCGTTCTCCATCTCTAGAAATTGGTTAAAATTATTTACCCACTGGCAACCTCCAGCCTGTTCACTGTGTCGGTGTGTCTCTACTTTTTTTTCCCTCCAATGCCTTTAATCTCATTTTAATGAGGTCTCCAGAGGAAGGGATAAACCTGTGTATTACCATATTATCAATCTTGTTTCTCTAATCCTCCTAAAGATTCTAGAATTCTGCTATAGCTGACACTATAGATCCCTTTTCAGATAGATTTCTGTGCTGAAGCTGCTTTCCTATTTAGCAAGCTGAGAAGCCGTCAACTGTGTAGCACACACAGAGTCCTGGGAAAATCTGGCTGTAGAGATCCCTTGAAGGTTTAGCCAGGCAAGAGTACAGACTAGCTTTAAGGTCTGGACCATGGAGAAAAGCTCTAAGTGCCCAAGAACAGCATTGCTTACCACTTTGGGGTCATGGCCCTCTTTGGAGGATCTGATGAAAGCAATGACGCCCCTCTCATGCAAACACAAACACACCCAGAATTGTTTACCCAACTGCCGAGGATCCAGGAATACATTCATGGAGTCCAGATTGAGAACCTTTGCCCTGTAATGTCTGAATTGACTCTGGGGAAGTTGTGAGAGTGCTAGCCCCAAACGGGGTATGTTGGAGCTCCTTTTTTTTTTTTTTTTTTTGAGACAGAGCCTCAATCTGTCCCCCTGGGTAGAGTGCCGTGGCATCACAGCTCACAGCCACCTCCAACTCCTGGGCTCAAGCAAGTCTCTTGCCTCTGCCTCCCAAGTAGCTGGGACCACAGGCGCCTGCCACAACGCCTGGCTATTTTTTTGGTTGCAGCCATCATTATTGTTTGGCGGGTCCGGGCTGGATTCGAACCCACCACCTTAGGTGTATGTGGCTGGTACCTTAGCCACTTGAGCCACAGGCACCGAGCCAGGAGCTACTTTTTAAAACACTGTCCCTAGCCAGTCCCTAGTGTGCAATCTTAGAGGTCCTGGTTTCCCAGATGTGACCCTGGTTGTTTCTCCCTGAAAACTACAGGGAGGAATACAGGGCTGATTGTTGGTGTGAGTGAAGAATACAACCTAAGATGACGGCAAACAACCTCCTGAATCATACTAGTGTTCCCCTGACGCACCATGCTAACCACAGGCTTGCCTGTTTTCTTATCCAAATGCAAAAACAGAATTAAGAAAGCCATTCCAGCAAATATCTAAAAACGGGGCTAAAACCATTATGCATAAACAACCTCTAAGATCACTGGCTTTTGTGACTGTGGAAAAGGGATTATAAATAAACTGGACACTTAATCTGTCCAATTTGCACAGGATACCTTGAAATAGGAAAAATCAGGTAGATTACATTGCCTAAGCTAGTGAAATTCCAGACCATAAAGAAAAGGGATCCTTAAGTTGCGTTCCTAGATTCTAGGGGCTCCACAGATGGACCTCTTGTACTGTGGGAGGTCACCAAATCCTTGAAACTGGGCAGGAGTTGGTATTTGTGTGCCTGTGAGCATTGTTCTGAGTGGTATATTCACACCATAACTTAGAGAGTCAGCAGATTCTCAAAAACTGGCAACTTCAAAAAGATTAAGACCCACTGATGTTAAAACAAAACCAAAGAGCAATGGAAGATGTTCCTGGATTTGCCCGGGAGGAACTTACCGTCAGGAGTCCTCCATCCCGGCTGTGCAGGAGAAACATGCACCTTCTGCTTGCCTCCAGAGCCCAGTCCTACAGTGCGAGGACAGGGGAGAATTTCCCGACATTCTGAGTCCCTATGGAAGTCCTTCCGAGCACTCAAGTAGAGCTGCCCATTCCCTCCTCTCCACCCACCACACTCTGTCCAGATCTCCCTCCAACACCTGTCATTGCTCTGACTTCCTTCCCTGTCTGTCTCCCCTAAGTCCGGGGCGAGACCTTGACAGCAGGGCCACATCTAATTTGACTCTGTGAACACAGCACCCAGCACTCTGCTCAGCACACCCTGGACAGTTTTCTGAATGAATACCTGACCAAGTGACTCATCTGCCCCTCAGCAGAGCAGAAGGACACAGCACCCCTCTCCACCCCAACTGCCCTTGTTGAGTCCATATGCTTCTTGTCTCTTTGTGAACGTGAGAACATTCTACCCAACTGAGCGTGTCCAGGTTGCCCAGGGCTGCAGGAAGGGAGACCAGAATGCCGAACCTCAGAGAAAAAGGGGGCCTGCAGACACAAGTTCATCATGAGTCCCAGGAGGCTGTAGATGACCTCTCTGAACAGGTCCACGTCCTCTTCACACCTGGCCTTGGGAAACAAAGCAAGGTGATCAGTAATGCCCTGCTGCTCTTCATGCTCCTGTCTTCCCTGGAAAAAAGTCCTGGGGTCCCCTCCACACTCCCTACACTGCCAGTGTCATGAGCCTAAGCGCTGGCGGCAGATCAGAGAACAGGTCCATGTGTGTCAGTCTAGGAGACTTGGGAGAAATCTCTGGTACCTCTAACATGGGACTGTGGCTTGGCCTGGCCCTGAGTTTAAAATGCAGAGTGAGCTGCTGAAATGGGTGACTAAGTCACTTCCACTAAAAAATCCTTCCAATCTCCTCTGGATGAATGAGACTTGATCTGGAAGGTTTTTAAAAGCCAGCAGGCCATAAAACCCATGGTTATAGAAGGGATAAGCCGCTGGCCCCAGTACCCTTGGAAACAGAAGTTTTGGAAAAGCCAGATTATTAAGAAGCAGCTAACTCCCCCCAGTAGGAAAAAGGACCAAGTTTGAATAGAAAAGCTAACACACCAGGAGGTCCAGGCAGGCATCCCCGAAGTCTTCACAGGCTGATATGGCTGCTCGGGTGGCAGGCTCAGAGCTGAGGTTTCCCATGACGGCCACACACTGGCAAAGAGCTGACAGGTTGGTTACCTTGGGATCTCTCTTCTAAAAGTGGATCAGGAGAATGTGACTCCTTAGAGAGTAGGCAAGCGATGCTATGGTAAGCTGGAGCAGTGCTCCTCACTCACCAAAAGGCCCGGGAAACAGACAGCTTACTGTCTTGACAGGGTCATCAGTTGGGTCACACTGGCAATAGGATGGAGGCACACAGAGGGGCAGGCCCTGGCAAGTCCCTGTCTCTCTCAGAGCTTCTGCTCCACAACTGTGACATCCTGGGGTGTGGTTATGCGAAGGGGCCCTGAAACTTCTATGGCTCACCAGGATGGGCCCCGACCAACACATTCTCCAAGGAGGATCCCTTTACTATTCTCTGCCTTCTCAGCTCAAACTGCTGTTCCTCTCCTGCTGGCAGAGTGACTTCCATTCAGGGGACACAGTTGCACATGGTCTGATGACAGGACTTAGTGTCGGCAGGGGGACTGATGGAGACTGACAAACTCTCTCCACCTTCATCTAAGATGCAGCCCACCTCCAGCCTTTCTTCCCCTGTGACCAGCCCCATCCATATGCCATCTCCACCTGTCCTGACGGCACTTGTTTTAATAACTGAGAATTGTGTAAATTCCAGCTGTGAATAAATGATTAATCAACCTGAAGCCACAGTTGTTCTGGGTTATAAGTTGTGTTTAAACAGCTCTTCTCAGGCTTCTGAGAGTGTCTGTCACAGAGGGTAAAAATGAGGGTTTGCTCACCAGCACGCCTGTGAGTTCAGGGAGAATATCCGGAAGGCTGGCCTGGAACCAGGCTTGGAATCTGTTGAGAAAACAGCTCGGGTTTGTTTCTGTAGTGCACAAACTGTTACATAAATACACAGCCATAGCAGAGAGCTACAAACTCTGGGCCCCTGTCATTTACAGCGCATAGGGACAACTCAGTGTGAACCAAAAAAAGAAAAGAAAAGAAAGTTACTGGGTGTGCAATGTGGCTTTCATTTCTCTAATTCTGGAGAACTGCCTTTGATATTAAACAACAGATCTCAGAGAGCAGAGAAAAAAGTTGCTGGAATTTCTAGGCTTCTGCCAAGCTGACTTAGCGCCCGCCCCCACTCCCCTTGCTCTGAGTCTATATGCTGAGCGTGCACCACGCAGATGGCACAAATGCTGCCAGTATGTTTACCCATCACAGACACGAGGAGGGCCCAGACGTGTGCACATCTCCACCTGCCAGAGCAGCCAGTCCACACCTCCAGCCCTGCCAGCTGGCTGGGCTGTCTGTGAGCACAAGTACGTCCCTCATCACATGATCATTAGTTTGTGAGGAATTTAAAAAATAGCTCTGCAAAAAAAAATACCCAAACTTGAAGAATTATGAAAACTAAGAATTTTACTCTCATGCTCGGCAGCTAAGCCAAAAACAAATAAGATAATATGGGTGAAAGGAGGTCATTTCTGGTAATGTCACCAGCAACCCGGGAGGGGCTGCCCTGTACTGTTCACTGTCACTTGCTTACACACTCACTCAGCAGATTGGCCAGGCACTAATTAGGAGAAGCTTCCTAAGACACAGCAGGCTCACTCCTGGTGAGAGGCACTGTTTTAACAATGCTACTGCCCGCAGACCTGGGAGGCCTGGGTCAGCCTCTCCCCAAAGCGGCTGGAAAGGGAGAGCGGTGGCCACAGTGCCCTGAAGGCATCAGACTCCTCCTCAGTGAATCTTGTGATGCTCAGTCAGAGCCCTGGCCTGGCCTCCCTGTATACTGCACCTCTTTACAGATCAGAGGGTTCAACAGAGATTGAGGAAGAAATGTCAATTTTTGGCAATAAAAAGTTACCTTTTTTCCAGAGCCAAATCTGTGAGCAGTGCCATGGCGGTATTGGCCCTCTTATCTGAGAAATCAAGAAATGATAGCAGGGCTTCCAACAACCTGCAAAAAACCACAGAAACCTCAGAGTGGGCTATTCTGCAAGGGGTAACTCCCCAGCAAGGCGACCTTGCCAGGAAGCCAGGAAGGAATTGGTATCCTGTGAACAGGTGGAGAGGGTAGCCTGGCCATGCCCTGCTAGGAAACCCAGCTCCTTGCCCACGCGGGGACAGACATTCCCCTACAGGGTCAGCTCCCCCACTTAATGGGAATCCCCAGGGGGTTGAATACCTTTAACCAAACCTTATTGATTATTGGACAGCAGCTTGGAAGGAGTCTCTGTGCCTCTGCCGTGTGACTCTGGCTCAGGCAAGTTCATTAACTTACATGACATCTAAATGGCATGCTTACTAATCTGCTGATGACTGAAGTGGGAGGGCCCCCTAATAAGGTGGGTGATGGAATAAAGATTTAACAAGATTTTGACAGCCTGCTGAATATATTAGATGAAATTTAATAGGGTTTAAACTCGAAGTCCTCCACTTAGAGCTGGAAACTCTGTGTAAGTAACAGAATTGGGAAATCTGGTTTACAACTGGTTTGTATGAAGAAGATTTAAGGGGTTTTGGATAATTACAAATATAATATGAGCAAACTTATTGGTGCAGACGCCCGAAAGCTAATGGACTTACTGGCACCAGGAGAAGGGAAGTGATCTGTTCATGCAGCAGACTTGTACTCAGTGTCTAGATGCTAAGTACTGTGCTCAGTACCAAGCCCCTGGGCTACGGTGGCACACGTGTTAAGTAAATAAGGAAGATAAACTATGACAGGTGATAAATCAGAGGCAGATAGCCGGCCACAGCGCCTACCTGGTTGTGGGTGTGGGAGATAGAGGAAAAGAAGCCTCGAGTAGGGATGACATTCCAGCATCCCTTAAAAGCACAGTGTTAGCCATTCATTCATTCACGAGCACTGATGGTACCAGTAACAGGGAAGGTTCTGGGATGAACCACATGGATGAAATGAGGTAATGTCCTCATTGGAACATGACTTGCTTAGATGTCGGGGAGGTGCTGGTTCCTGAGCTTCTCTCTGTCTCTGAGTGGGAGGAGGCTCTAGGAGGATGGATTTTACCAAAGTCCCCACTTGTGTCCTAGACACGAGATTTCTCAGTAGTTGGAGAACTAATCTTACAAGCAATGGAATCATTTCAGTATTTTAAGTAGGAAGTGCATGTCAGAAAACTCGCTTTGGCATTACGGTGGGGGCTGCACTGGGTGGGCAGCACAGGAGGCAGGTCTCCAACACAGGGAGCTGCAGCTGTCCAGACAAAACGATGAGGGGCCACATGGTGGAGCTGCAGTAAGAGGTGCAGTCCAAGAGAGGAATCTAGAAGAAATGACTAGAGATGGGTGAGGGGAACCAGAAGGGAAGGGTCCAGGAGATGCTAGGGAGGAAGCCTGTGGGAAGGACCAGGGGAGGGAGTGAGCCAGGCGGCTTCCAGGATCCCGGCTCAGCAACTGCAAGGGTGGAGACGCCATCCATGATGACAGGACATCAAGGCAGAGGGACTGGTTTTGAAGTTCTGCATTTTGATTTATTAAGTGATGATGCCTGTGGATGTCAAGATGGAGATGTCGAGTGGCAGAAGGGTGTTTTCATCTAGCTCTTGAGAGAGGGACACAGACTCTGTCTCTTGATGAATGCCATGGAAGAGAAGAGGGCCAAGAGTAGGGTCCTGGAGTCCCTGCCTTGTAAGGGAGGCAGCATAGGGGGGCTTGTTAAGGAAACCAAGGAAAAAAGCCAGGAGGTAGGAGGCAGGTCAGGAAGGATGATGCTCTGCCAGGCACAGACAGTTTTAAGAAGGGCAGTGATGGATAGGACCAGTCGCCACAGGCAGCAAGCGGGAGACCGAGCAGAGCCCGCAGGACTGCGTGTGGGGGAGTGTGGACTCCAGACACCTGCCTCCACGTACTGGATCTATTTAGCAGTGTGTTTTAGGGACGCTCCGGAAGCCAAACCACCCCAGAAATGATTGAGGGAACCAGGAGGAAAAGAGGGGAAGGGGATGCATTCAGGATTGTGTGGAATGGTATGGCAGCTCGTGTTCAGTGTAAACAGATAATTTATACCCATGAGGAGAACTATCCCGGAATGGAATGAACTGCGCTGGGAGGTGAGATCCATATCCCCTCACTAGCTGGCGAAGGACCCCAGTCCATCATGGCTTTTAGTGTCCACTGCAAATCAAATGAAGACAAAAATAAAGAAAACGCTGAGCATCCCCCAGAGGCACCACCGCAGGGTGCACTAGGAGAGCCTGAGGCCGCCTGGGTCCTGGGGCTGGGCTGGCCTAGATCATTTCTAAGTTTGGGGGAACTCCAGGCTTCTCCAAGTTCCCAACTTCCTGGGGGGCGCGTTCCAGCATTCCTGCCTTCAGAAACTTGTTTTACATTTCGTTTAGATCTAAACTAATCAATTAAATCTGTCTTCTTTGGTTTTAAAAATGAATGGTAGTGAACCTGAGTAGCACAGATGAGACAACAGTTTAAGATCATCTCAGTTTTGTTCTAGGAGACCTGAGCAACCAGGCTCCCTCACCATGTGACAAAACGCACATCCTGAATGCACCGCAACCTAGAGGACAGTGTGGCCCTTTCTACGTGTTTTGATCCCTCCTCTATGCCGTCAAATTTTCTGTTCTGCTTACAGCAGCTGTCCCTGTGGGTGGACTACAGGTCAGAAAAAGCTCTCATGTAACCAATAAAGACACCGTCTCTTCTGTTTAGGTGATACCAGGGGCTTTCTTTTCTTTTCTTTTTATTTTGGCTGGGGCCAAGTTTGAACCCGCCACCTCCGGTATATGGGGCCAGCATCCTACTCCTCTGAGCCACAGGCGCCGCCCCGGGGGCTTTCTTTTCCAACGTGGTGGACACCGTTAGCAGCTAACTCTGCAGATACTCCGCACTCCCTTATTCTGCACAGCCCCAGAGGCTGGGGCCATTTTTCCTACCAGAATTGGACCGATAACAATTCTGTTCACAAAGAAATAAGCAGTAGCTTTTCTGAATAAAAGGGACAAATCCAGCTGGTATTAACCATTTTAAAAGAGGCATGTGAAGCTTGGCGTTGCGGCAAGGGGGAAGGTGTGATCACGAGGGAAAGGTCAAGGCCAGGACAGAGACTTTGACCTTGAGGTATTAAAGCCACTGCACCAACAGCTGCTATTTTTAGTCTTAATGTGAGGAAAACAAGATAGGCTCTATTTGGCCTAAGCTCCTTTTGCTCAAGTATTCTGTACAGTGCAGCAGAAAAAAATTTTTAACTGACATGGATGCATCGCCCCCTTTGAGTGTCAACATAAGCTGTAACTGCAGACATCGTCCTGGAGTCCATCAACACTAAGTCACTTTCTGGGGTCACATGAGCAGAAAGAGACATGTGAAGGATCTGAGCTCAGGACTGCTTGACTCCAGAAAGCCAGCACTTTGTACAAAGTGATGCTGGCCCCTGGCTGGTTCCTGCCAGCACACGTTCATCCCTGCCACCTCTCCTATGAGGAAACACATTTTGGGAGGAGTGTGGCATATGTGCCTGTGTGACAGTGGTGGAGTGTGTGCAGCCCTGTCCTGCTCCTGACCACCTCACTCCCTCGCAGAGAAGCCCACTCCTTCCAGTGTAACTAGAGAGAGGCATTACCTAGGCCAGTGGACACACAGGCCATCGGCCGCAGCCCCTCTGTCTGCAGAGAGCAGGCAGGAGGACTGCACGAGGGGATTGCAGTCACCACTCTCAAAGGCACCGTGGAAATTCACCTTGAAACTCAAGTAATTCAAAGATAGCTTGCGTGGGGAAAGCTTACGATAGTTACAGCTACATTTACTCAAAAAGACAAAACCAAATTAAAAAACAACATGAAGGAGGTATTGAGGAAATGACTGCAGAGTTATCTGAAATGTAAAATGTATTTGTGGAGAATTCCAACCACCTGCCTGTGTGGGCTGAGTCTGGGGGCTGCCAGGGACGTTGGTGGGCTGGCAGGAAGACAGCCCTGGCCAGGGCCTGTTAGCCACCCTGTCCTCAGCACACAGGGGGCCTCCTTAGCAATGGGGCGGTGCAGAGGGCTCGGCTGGGTCCAGGACGGGTCTGACAGGGCAGCAGACTGAGACCACAGAGTAGGAGCCAGGCCCCAGGAAGGGGACCTGGGAGCCCGCTGGGTGAGCTTTCCTTGGCTCCTTGCTGCTGATTTTCCTGCCACGTCTGGGAAACGGGGTAATGATGTTCACCTTGCCTGCTTTGCAGGATGAGGGCAGATAAAACAAGATAATAGTGAAAAAAATCAGAAGGCTGACTCCTGTTTTCAGATGATGGATGAAACATCCACAGAGCAGGCTATGATAACTGCCTCTATTTCTATTAGGTTGAACCCCATGGAATGGCTCACATGCAACATTTGTGCTCTAAAATGTGGCAATTTCACATATTCAGATTGATAATCTGAAGGTAAATCAATTGAAAAAGTAATGAAATAAAAAGAAACAAATAATGAAACAAGGAAACAAAATAATAAGTAAAAATGAATAAACTATAAAGCAACAGGCAGAATCACTGTGGTTGGGTAATCTTTTTAGAAAGACCCGTTAGGAGAGAGGCATAGTCTATCCCTACAGCCTTAAGCTTCCGAAAGACTTCTATGTAACAGCATCTGAGAAGCTTTATTAGTTGTGTTCTACCTTGTCTGAGAAAGGGTTTTAAGACATGCAGAATGAGACAGGCATGAAAGAAGAGAAGGAAGGCCCGGGACAGGTAGAGCAGGACTAGGGCCAAGGGGGCAGGAGCGAGCCAGCATCTGCAGGACGGGCTCCAGGCCTGGCCATAGAAGGGCTGCCACGTTCCCCCTACAGTGGTTGTGGGGCAGAAACCAGCCAGCTGCCCACGAGCAATGAGGCTGTCCATGATAGTGACTGTAGACAGGAGACTGTGCTAGAGGTCCTCATGAAGGAGTGCTCCTATCAAAGGCCCCTTCTGTCACTGACTCTTCAACTCATACACCAAAGACAAGAGTGGGGGATACAGGCAAGGCTGAACTTGTCAGATGATCACCTGCCATGCCACAAGGAAGAGGGCCTTACCCAGTCAGGTCAAGGTGGCCAATGATCAGGCTCCTTCCATCCTCGGTCTGGGCCAGCTGCAGCAGCAGGGCCAGGCTCTGTTGCTCAATGGCTGGGACTCTGCAGGCCAAGAGGGCAGGCAGAAACCTAGCCCTGTCGGGGTGCGTCACAAGCACACGCTGGTTTTCCTCTGCAACACACAGGCGTCATGTGCTCTGCTATGCAATTAAACCAGTTCCGTCTCCTTTACATTCCAATGAGAAACCTAAGTCTTGCCAAGTCATGTGAGAGGAAGGATAACGACATTTAACACACTGCCACACTAGAAAAAAAGCTTTCCCTTGGGGCCACAGTGTTTTACTAGGTCAAGAGAGATGTGACTTATATATGATTCATGAGGTCCTGGCTCAAAACTAGCATAAGTTAAATGCAACTCACACAGCACTGAGTGTGTTAAGACTCCAGACTGCTGGGTATGAATGAACAGGAGAGTTGACCTTAGCCAATTATTAACTCCAATCCACCTCATCAGGATCAGTTTCCTCGAAAGTAATATGAGGATGACAACCTCTCTAGAGAGATGTTATAAGGATTAAATGCTAATGCATGATCATGCTGGACAGGGTCCAGCACATACAAATCAGCTAGGTCATTGTTACTGTCAAAAGGCTTCTTGGGGGTGGTGCCTGTGGCTCAAAAGAGTAGGGCACTGGCCCTGTATGCCGGAGGTGGAGGGTTCAAACCCAGCCCTGGCCAAAAAAAAAAGTAAGCCTTTTAATAGCCGGGTGTTGTGGCGAGTACCTGTAGTTTCAGCTACTTGGGAGGCTGAGGCAAGAGAATTACCTAAGCCCAGGAGTTGGAGGTTGCTGTGAGCTGTGTGACGCTGCCCACCGCACTCTATCGAGCGTGATAAAGTGAGACTCTGTTTCTAAAAAAAAAAAAAGGCTTCTTGGTATGTGGCATGTGGAAATGTGAGCAAAGGGAAAGAAATCTGCTTCATTGTGGAATATCTTTTTTCTTTTCTTTTTTTGAGACAGTCTCACTATGTCACCCTTGGTAGAGTGCCCTGATGTCACAACTCACAGCAACTTCAAACTCTTGGGCTTAAGTGATTCTCTTGCCTCAGCCTCCCAAGTAGCTGGGACTATAGGCGCCCACCCCACCACAATGCCCAGCTATTTTTGTTGTTGCAGTTGTCATTGTTGTTTACCTGGCCTGGACCAGGTTTAAACCTACCAGCTTTGATGTATGTGGCTGGCGCCATAACCACCGTGCTATGGGCATCGAGCCAATTGTGGAATACCTTTAGACCATCAGTCTTTATAGAATGGCAGAGTAACCCTGAGTTCTTTTCAAGGAACCAGGATATCACATGACAGCATGAACTAAAAAGCATGCCTTCCTTGCTAGACTGCCTACTGTTTCCAGTGTGGGCCATGGATTTGCCTGTCTCCTTTGTTTGCTGACCATGCACATCAATTTCCATGAGAGCAGGCATGATAGAGGCTACAGCAGGAGGCTAAGCTGTGACACAGAGCAGAGCGGACTGGATCTCATGATGGGCCCATCACCTGGGGCTCTCTGCCCTGGGCTTTCGCCCCTTCTGTGCTAACTACCCTTTCGCACACAGCCCACAGTTGTCAAGTACAAGACACACACTACGGCTCTTTTAGCCCTAAAAGAGCTGGGGTAACGGGACTGCAGGATCTGACGCGTAACCCACATATCAAACCATGATATGCTTGCACTGTGAGCATCATACCTCATTCCTACACTTCACCTGTGATTGCTCCTTTCCATGTGAGACAAGATCTGCTGATTTCTGAAATGGAAAGGTTTCTGTTCATTTGTCAAGTTTGTGTGTGTGTGTTTATTATAGTGGAAAGCAGCTTAAAATAAATTTAAAAGCACAGAAGTAACATAACGCTGAAAACAAAAGGTCCCTTCTCTAGTACCCTCTCCAGGTAAGCCCATTTCCCAAAGCAGTTATTATCCAAACCTTGTGTAAATAATGATAACAATATTATACATTCCACCCTATAAATGGCTTCTTCCCCACTAAATAATAAATCATGGACATATCTCCATGTCCTTCCTTCTAAGTATTCCCTTGCCCTTTTAAAAAAGTGCTTTGTATTTATTGAGTTAGATATATCAAGATTTAATTGATCTGAGATACAGAATTTTCACCACAGGTTGTGTCGGACAATATTTTTCTGATGTCAAAAGAAAAGGTAACTTCAAGGTTCAGAGAAACCTAACAAGATGGTTGTTATGACGGAGTCACACTGAGTACACATGCTGTTACCAAGATGTCCTTCTTCACCCTCCTGGAGGGAAATCTACAAAAACACTGCCTCAGGCAGTGCAGGATCATCTACAGAGTAGCAAGGTACTGGGTTGAGGACATTACTCTGGGCATAATTCCCTTTTCTCTTTAGGAAACAGGCCTCCTGATTTTCTATTTTTTTTTAATTGTTTGGGATTCATTGGGGGTACAAAGAATTAGATTATACTGATTTCATTGTTAGAAAAAGTTCCTCTTAGAATTGTGTCCCACCCCCAAGAGGTAACCTCCCATCCCTCCTCCTTCCCCCCCCCCCCCCCGCCTCATTCCCTTACCCCCATTGTATTAGCTCATCTACTGCCTTCATATTAGAATAAGAGTTGAGTGCACTGGATTCTTGCTTCTTCATTCTTGTGAAGCTTTTTGTGATGCTTTACTAGGAAGAATGTGTTTCAACTCCATCCAGGTCAATACAAAAGATGGAAAGTCTCCATTAGTGGCTGAATAGTATTCCATGGTATACCACAGCTTGTTAATTCATTTCTGGGTTGGTGGGCATTTAGGCTGTTTCCATATTTCTGCAATTGTAAATTGAGCTGCAATAAACAGGCTAGTGCAAATGTCCTTATAATAAAAGAATTTTTTTTTCTTCTAGGTAGATGCCTAGTGATAGGATTGCAGGATCAAATGGGAGGTCTAATTTCAGTTCTTTGAGGATTCTCTACACTTCTGAAAAGGTTATAGTTGTTTGCAGTCCTACCAGCAATGTAAAAGTGTTCCCTTCTCTCCACATCCACGCCAGCATCTGCAGCTTTGAGAATTTGTGACGTGGGCCATTCTCACTGGGGTTTAGTGATATCTCAGGGTGGTTTTGATTTGCCTTTCTCTGATGATTAGAGATGATGAGCATTTCTTCATATTTTTGTTAGCCATTTGTCTGTCTTCTTTAGAGAGGGTTCTATTCATGTGTCTTGCCCAGTGATATATGGGATTGTTTGGTCATTTTTTATTGATTGAGTTCTCTATAGATCCTAGTCATCAAGCTTTTGTCCGATTCATAATATGCAAATATCTTTTCTCATTCTGAAGGTTGTCTGTTTGCTTTGGTTGTTGTTTCCTTAGTTGTACCGAAGCTTTTCAGTTTAATTAAGTCCCATTTATTTTTGTTGTTGTCACAAATGCCATGGAAATTTTCATAAAATCTTCAAGTGTTTCCCCCACACTTTCTTCAAGGATTTTTATTGTTTCATGCCTCAGATTTAAACCTCTTATCTACCTTGAATCAATTTTAGTAAGTGGTGAGAGGTATAAGTCCAGTTTCAGTCTTCTACATGTGGTTATCCAGTTCTCCCAACACCATTTATTGAATAGGGTTTCTCTTCCCCAGTGTATGTTCTTGTCTGGTTCATCAAAGATCATGTGGCTATAAGATGTTAGTTTCATCTCATGGTTTTCTATTCAGTTCTAAATGTCTATGTCTTTATTTGTGCCAATACCATGCTGTTGTCATCACTATGGCCTTGTAGTATAGCCAAAAGTCTGATAGGATGATACTCCTGAATTTGCTTTTATTACTAAGAATTGCCTTGGCTGTAAGATACTTCTTCTGATTCTATATAAAATGAAGAATTATTTTTTCCAAATCTTGAGAGTTATGATGATGGTATTTTAATGGAGATTGCATTGAATCTGGAGATTGCTTTGGTTAGTATAGACATTTTTACAATGTTGATTTTTCCCAGCCATGAGCATGGTATGTTCTTCCATTTGTTAATATCTTCTGCTATTTCTTTTCTTAGGGTATCATACTTTTCTCTGTAGAGGTCCTTCACCTCTTTTGTTAGGTATATTCCCAGGTATTTAATTTTTTTTGAAAGTACTTTGAAGGGAATTGTATCTTTGATTAGCTTCTCACCTTGGCTGTTATTGGCATATACAAAGGCTACTGATTTGCGGATATTGATTTTATATCCAGAGACAATGCTGTATTTTTTGATCACTTCCAGGAGTCGTGAGGTTCAGCTTTGGAATTCTCTAAGTATAAGATCATATCATCAGCAAAGAGAGTGTTTGACCTTCTCTACCTGCAGTTGGATGCCCTTCATTTCCTTTTCTTGCCTGAATATACTGGCTAGAACTTCCAGCACTATGTTGAATAGTAGTGGCAACAGAGGACAACCTTGTCTGGTTCTGGTTCTAAGTGGAAAAGCTTTTAGTTTTACTCCATTCAGTATAATATTAACTGTGGGTTGTCACAGATGGCTTTGATCAGATTCAGGAAAGTGCCACCTATGCCTAAATTCTTAAGTGTCCTAATTAGAAAAGAATGCTGGATTTTTATCAAATGCTTTTTGTGCATCTATTGAGAGGATCATATGGTTTTTGTTTTTGCTTCAGTTGATATGGTGAATTACATTTATGAACTTGCATATGTTAAACCAGTCTTGCATCCCTTGGATGAAACCTACTTGATCATGATGTATGACTTTTTAAATGATAAGCTATAATCTATTGGCTAGAATTTGTTGAGATTTTTTGCATCAATATTCATTAGTGAAATTGGTCTGCAATTCTCCTTTTTAGTTGGGTCTTTTCCTGGTTTTGGTATTAGAGTGGTATTTGCTTTGCAGAACATGTTGGAGATTCTTTTCTTCTCACTTTTTGGGAATAATTTCTGCAGTATGGGTATAAGCTCTTTTTTGAAAGTTTAATAGAATTCTGATGTGAAGCCATCTGGACCAGGGCATTTATTGGCTGGGAGATTTTTTTAGTGTTTCTTTAATCTCTGTTTAAGAGACCCATTTCTTCTTAAGTCTAGGGAGAGGATGTGATTCCAGGTATTAATCCATTCCCTCCACATTGTTGAATTTCTAGGCATAAGAGTTTCTCAGAGATAAGAGTACTCAGAAATGATCTCTTGTATCTCTGTGACCTCTGTTGCTATTTTCTGTTTATCATTTCTGATTGAGATTATTGGAGATTTTACTTTTCTATTTCTAGTTAATCTGGCCAAAGATTTATCAATTTTATTTTTTCCAAAAAACCAACTTTTTGTTTTGTTAATTTTCTGAATGATTCTTTTGTTTTTAATTTCATTGATCTCTGATTTAATTTTGGTTATTTCTTTTCTTCTGTTGGGTTTGGGATTAGATTGTTCTTCTTTTTCCAATTCCATAAGATGGTTCATGAGTTTGTTGATGCGCTCTCTGTTTTTCTTTTTCTTTCTTTCCCTCCCTTTTCTTCCCTTTCTTTCTTTCCTTGCTTTTTTTGACAGAGCCTCACTATGTTGCCCTTGGTAGAATGCCATGGCATCACAGCTCACAGTAACCTCAAACTCTTGGGCTTAAGCAATTCTCTTGCCTCAGCCTCCCAAATAGCTGAGACTACAGGTGCCTGCCACAACACCTGGCTATTTTTTGTTGCAGTTATCATTGTTGTCTTTAGCTGGCCCAGGCCTGGTTTGAACCCGCCAGCCTCAGTTTATGTAGCTGGCACTGTAACCTCTGTGCTACAGGCGCCGAGCCTTTGTTTTCCAGTGTAGGCATGTAAATGCAATAAATTTCCCTTTTAGGTTTTGGTAACTTGTGTCTGCATTGTTGTTATGTTTAAGGAATTTAACAATTGCCTCTTTTATCTCTTCCTGAATTCAACTATCATTTAGCATAAGGTTAATTCCCAAGTCTTTGTATGGGGATGAATGTTTTTGTTGGAGTTGAGTTCCACCTTTATTGCCTTGTGGTCTGAGAAGATACAAGGTATAATTTCTATTAATTTTGCTGAGGTTTGATTTGCATCCTAGGATGTGGTCAATTTTGGGCTAATGAGAAAAACTTACATTCTTTAGTGTTTGTATAGTGTGTTTTGTATATGTCTATTAATCCCATTTTTTCTAGGGTTACATTTTCTGTTTAGAAGATACCGTCCACTTCTGTCAGAGGTGTGTTAAAGTCCCCAGGTATTATGGTGTTACGGGACATCATATTGCTCAGACTCATCAAGGCCTGTTTCATAAATCTGGGAGCATTTAAGTTCACTGCATAAATATTTAAAATTGAAATGTCTTCTTGTTGTATTGTTCCTTTCACCAGTATAAAGTGGCCATCTTTGTCTTTCTTAACTTTAGTTGCTTTAAATCTGCTTGCATCTGAAAATAAGATTTCAACCTCTCCTTTCTTCTGATTTTCATTTGCTTGAAATACTGTTTTCCATCCCTTAACCCTGAGTCTTGCTTTGTCCTCCAAGGCTATGTGTGTTTCCTGAAGACAGCATATGGATGGCTTGTGCTTTTTTATCCAATTGGCCAGCCTGTGCCTCTTCAGTGGGGAATTCAGTCCATTGACATTTATTGAGAGAATTGATAAGTGTGGTGGAGTTCTATTCATTTTATTTCATGAAAGTCCATTGTGTAGTTTTATCCTTTGTGCCATTGTGGAAGCTAAGTTTTGACCTTTAGCTTCTAGGTATTTACTTTGCTGATGGTCGATTGTGATCATCAGTGCTGCAAATACGTCTAAGTATTTCCTACAGAGCTGGTCTTGTTGTGGTGAATTTCCTCAACACTTGTATATATGCAAAAGGTTTGATTTCTCCATCAGTTTTGATGCCTAGTTTAGCATGATACAGAATTCTGTATCATGCTACAACAATTTTTGTTTAAAAATGTTGAAAGTGGATGACCGTGCTCTTGTGGCTCTGAAGGTTTCAGTTGAAAAGTCTGCCTGTCATC
>CAUYTI010100630.1:0-24362 GCA_963575145.1 Galago senegalensis
CCAACTCCTGGGCTCAAGCGAGTCTCTTGCCTCCGCCTCCCAAGTAGCTGGGACCACAGGCGCCAGCCACAACGCCCGGCTATTTTTTGGTTGCAGCCGTCATTGTTGTTTGGCGGGTCTGGGCTGGGGATTTGAACCCGCCACCTTAGGTGTATGTGGCTGGCGCCTTAGCCAGGACTATGAACTCTTTACTTTGCCAAGCATCCAGCAAAGTACCTACAGGTACTTGAACCTTTTTGGTGATCCTTAGATATAGATATGGTAAGATTAATTTTGTCTCCTGTTTTTTACCTGCTAGGTAAGCCACACTTTGTGTATTTACTTCAAATTTGTCACAATTTCTATGTTTGTTAACCAAAGTCAGTAGTGTATGCAAAATTCTGACTGTTCTTGCAACAATGGCAGGTGAAGGATGCCTGTACCCTACAAACAAATAAAAACAAATAAGAAATTAGTTCATTCTTTGAACAATTATCTGTTGAATTCTTACCCTTGTGAGCAGCAACTCTGCAAGGAATGGAAATGTAAGGGCTAACTCCTCCCTTCCAAGAATGGCCATTTGGGAAGGTATTAATTACATAAAGAATACCACAGATGTGTAGACCAGAATAATGTTCCCTGGAGCCCTAAGGTGCCTGAGGGAACAGGAAAATTAGGAAAGATGATAATCTTTCAGATCTCCCATTTCCTAAAGGGATTTTAAAAATCTATGTATTTAAGGTCCCCTTAAGATGTTTTTTTAAAAACAGTATTCTATTACTTAAAACTTTTTTTAATTAAAAGAAAACAAACTAATGACATAGGAAATATATACTCTAAGAGCCAAAAAACAAACAATCCCCCCACCCAAAAAAAACCAACAACAAAAAAACCCTCTAGAGTTGATTAGAAGTTTGAACATTGGCCAGCTTTTAATCATTAATGTTACTCCATTTTAAGAGATCTGAACATTGAAAATCCCTGGCATTATTTAAGGAATATGGAATATGTAAGCACTTCATCAGCCCAGTTACAATCCCTCATCTTGGCATACTTTAGTAAGTATAATATCTTTTGAGTAATCCCTATTCACCACAGAGATTAAAATTATATTTTTTATATAAATTTTATGAAGAGGTGAAATAAAATGCATACATTTATAGTGGTGGATATGTACGTGTATATATTATATATATTATACTGGGTAAAAACTGGGGGAACCTCCATGATCCTACAAGTCTAAGAATTATTTAAACTGATATACAACTGTAGACTAAGGCTCTAGCTTGAATCTCTATTGTGGCCAAATCCAGTGTTGCCTAAGACCACTGGCTCATGCCAGCTCCTTATCCCAGCTCTTACTCCTACTGACCCACCACTATATGCTGTTCCTGTTAACTGTACTATCTGACTATGACTCCCTCATGTTAATGAAACAAAGTTAACAAGCTGTGATGTCAGCAGTGGGGAGTAAAAACAAGGTCAGGAAGTGAATGAGCTGGTTCTGAAATACAGCAGCAGATCAATGGCTATAAATAATATAAAAATCTGGAGGGTGGGAGTAGTTTCCCAAGTTATTCCCAGTTCTTTGGTATAAAATAATAGCATTCATTAACAATAGATTAGAAGCATATTGAAGAATATTTGTGGCCAAATCTCTAATACTTCTCTTTGTCCTTCTCTCTCTTCTTTCTTTCATTCTTTTTTTTTTTAGACAGAGTCTTCCTCTATTGCCCTGGGTAGAGTGCTATGGTATCATCATGGCTCACAGCAACCTCAAACACTTGAGCTCAAGTGATCCTCTATGCCTCCCAAGTATCTAGACTATAGGCACCTGCCATAAAGCCCAGATAATTTCCCTGTTTTTAGTAGAGACAATGTCTCACTCTTGCTCAGGCTGGTCTTGAACTCCTGAGCTCAAGAGATCCTGCTGCCTCAACCTCCCAAAGTGCTAGGATTACAGGCCTGAGCCACCATGCTGGGCCAAATCTCTAACACTTTTCAATATAATCAAATTATACTTACTGATTTGCAGCATGTCTTACTTTGATAATCAATGAGATACTTAGGCACTTTTACTAATAATATAGTTATTAGAAAGCTCAGTACTTTGGCATTTTAAAAGAATCAACTCTGACTTTTTTAGGGAAATCTGATATTTGATGTGGAAATTAGAGTCTCTTTTTTTTGAGACAGAGCCTCAAGCTGTCCCCCTGGGTAGAGTGCCGTGACATTACAGCTCACAGCAACCTCCTACTCCTGGGCTCAAGTGAGTCTCTTGCCTCCGCCTCCCAAGTAGGTGGAACTACAGGCACCCGCCACAACGCCCATCTACTTTTTGGTTGCAGCCATCATTGTTGTTTGGTGGGTCCGGGCTGGGGATTCGAACCCGCCACCTTAGGTGTACGTGGCTGGCGCCTTAGCCGGTAATTAGAGTCTCTTAAAATACATGCTGAACAAAACAACTCATTAAGACAGATATGGTTTGCATGTAAAGTAAGACATATGGGCTAAATAATTTTAATTTACTTCAAGTAACTGATTATTTTAAATTACTTCTAGTTTCTTAATACTATTTCATAAAAATATTTCAACATAAGGGCTTTACCTTTTAAAAGATGTCCAACCAATGCGAAGTTAAAGTTAGAGTTGAAATTGAGTCCAACAAAATGATCCATTTGCTTGCAGTGCCATTCCAGAGGATTCCGGATTGCCATAAATACCTCCTCTGGACTCTATTAAAGACAATTATGAGATGGTTGATGAGGTTCATACAAGAGCTTTCTTTAAAGAATCACTTGCTGATTTTTGTGTACAACAGCTATGACAAGGTAAGTAATACTCTTAAGCTGAGAAAAATAATTTTCAGATGACTACAGAAAACCACAGAACATTTTAGGTACTACAAATTAATTGGTAGAAAATAGTCAAGTATATAAATAATAATAAGGTAGAAGGTAAAATCACTTTGACTTATAATACAGAATAAAATAACCATCAATTTATATACTGGTGACTGGTTTTTTTTTTTTTTTTTTAAACACAGTCTCACTCTGTCACCTGGGCTAGAGACATCATAGCTCACTGAAACCTCAAACTTCTGGCCTCAAGTGATCCTACTGCTTTAGCCTCCTTAAAGCTGGACTACAGGTGGATACCACAGTGTTCAGCTAATTTTTCTCTCTCTCTCTCTCTCTTTTTCTTTTGCCTCGAAATCCTGCCTCAAGCAATCCTGCCTTGGCCATCCCAAATTGCAGGATTACAGGCACAAGCCACTGAACCTGGCCCCTGGTGACTTTGAATGAGCTTTATTAACTCTGATCCTTAGCATCCTAGGACAGTAGAATATCCAATATTACCTCTTGATATTGGGCTGTGCTGACAATGAAAATGCCGAGGCAGATACTCCTAAAGATACAAATACTTCATTGGCAAATGTGCTTAATATATGAATATTCTTAACATACAAATGGCCAATAGCTAGATACCATTCTGACTACCATGGTTTCAAGACAACCAGAAAACAGCATTGGGAATAGGAAAGAGGGGTTATAGCCCCAAACAAGATGTATGAACACAGACAAATTACTTAGTGTCTTACTTGCTATTCTGTAAAATGAAGGTCTGATTAACTTTACAACATTGTCTACCTGTAAAATTTTGCTTCCCCACTTCCCAGACCCTTAGTTGTTTTGGGTCCACACTACACCTGGCAGAATAAACAAATAGTGTTTAGACTAAGTAACTTCACACTTAAAACCATGATCTTGTTTTCTCCTCCTTTCTTCTCATATCTCAGTTGATTTTATTTCAAAGCAAATCTCGTTAAATTTGTTTTTTCCTTTTTGCTTAAACTCTTCTCATTTTTATCCAATGATAAAAGGAACATAATTTCATACTATTTTATTCCTTCCTCTATTCTCTACGAATCCAAATCCAATCAGTGTTGACAAATGTTAAGAGGGATGTTAATGGTGTATATATTTTAAAGTGACATTAGGGCTGGGCATGGTGGCTCACACCTGATCCTGGTACTCTGTGAGGCTGAGGTGGAAGGATCACTTGAAGTCAGGTAGTTTGAGACCTGCTGAGGCCTGAGCAAGAGCAAGACCCTGTCTTTATGAAAAATAGAACAATTAGTTGGGTATGGTTGTGTGCGCCTATGGTTTCAGCTATTCAGGAGGCTAAGGCAGAAGGATCACTTGAGCCCAGCAGCGTGAGCCTGCAGTGATTTACAATAATGCCAATGCATTCTAGCCCAGGTGACAGAGACTCTGTCTCAAAAACAGAAGAAAAAGGTGAGATTAGGCAAAATAAAAAAATTAGTAAAAATAAGTGCCCCAAAACTTCCTCTAGACTCTCTACCTCCTGATCTACTACAAATTACATCCATTTTTCATTACGTAGCATTAGTCAGTAAAAATAAGTTTACTTTAGATTATTTCTTCATTTGTTTCCACAAATAAAGGGGTAGAGAGAATGCTAAATTCTACTTTGGGGTTATTAAAATTAAGAACAATGACTGTACAGTGCTTAGCATAGGGCTTGGCATGGTAGCTGCTATTACTGCTTAGTGTTATTTATTCTTACCCTGTTTACTGGGCCAGTACTGCATTTTACTATTTTTATATAGAAAATATGCACGGAAGTTTAAAATAGTTCTTTATGAACTGGTAAGGAACTACACTCAGAATAACTTGCATTATAGAAATTCACACATGGACTTACTAATTTTAAAAGAACAGCTACAATAAAAGAGGGCAAAGTCTAAATCTAGGAAGCCAAGGGAAAGCTTGCTTACCTTGTCATTGAATATCCGGAGACTGTCTAAGGTATGCAGGTTTTGTTCAAGAAGGGCAGTACCTGCTGAATACAAGTTGACCTCATCAAGCTGCAGCACAGCCACAGCCACCCAAAAGAGAGCTTTGTGTAGAGGGGAATCCTGGCAAAGGAGACACGTTCCAGGTTAGTAAGTTGATTCATGAGATGGTCTCACTCAAAACACACTGCAGTACAAAAAGAAGTGTGCTATCCCCCCAATTATCCATGTTTTCTCTTATGGCCAAGATAAATATATGGGTAAGCTCTTTCATCTACAACTAAAGACACTGTTAGCTGGCTGAAAGCCTTAGCATCTCCTTTGATTTTTCTTGTTCTTTGGTTCCCAAATCTAGTCACTAAGGTTTGTGGATTCTTTTAGAGTAGTTTCTTTTCTTTCTTTCTTTCTTTTTTAAAGTTAGAGTCTCACTATGTCACCCTCATAGAGGACTATGGCATCACAGCTCACAGCAATCTCCAACTCTCGGGCTTAAGTGATTCTCTTGCCTCAGCCTTCCAGGTAGCTGGGACTACAGGCACCCACCATGATGCGCAGCTATTTTTTGGTTGTAATTGTTACTGTTGTGTGGCAGGCCCGGGCTGGGTTTGAACCCGCCAGCTCCGGTATATGTGGCTGGCGCCCTACCTGCTGAGCTATAGGCACCGAGCCTAGAGTAGTTTCTTAAGTATCTGTTGTTTTTCTCATTGCTCATAACATTACCCCATGCCAACCTTATTTTAAATGTGGTTTCTTTTTGCATTCAGTTTCTAGCAACCCCAGTTTACTATGCACATCACCACTACAATGATTTAAGTCCTGTTTTGGTCATATTACTTGTCTGCAGAAAAACAATACATTTCCAAACTCCTTTCTGAACAACATTGAATGTTAGATTAGATCTATACATTCTTCACAACTTTCCCCTCTTGCTATTCATTTTTTTTTTTGAGACAGAGTCTCAAGCTGTCACCCTGGGTAGTCACAGCCATGGTGTCACAGCTCACAGCAACCTCCAACTCCTGGGCTCAAGTGATTCTCCTGCCTCAGCCTCCCAAGTAGCTGGGACCACAAGTGCCTGCCACAATGCCCGGCTATTTTTTGGTTGCGGCCATCATTGTTGTTTGGCAGGCCCAGGTTGGATTTGAACCCACCACCTTAGGTGTACATGGCTGGTGCCTTAGCCACTTGAGCCACAGGCACTGAGCCGAAAGTTCTACTTTATATAAAGTTTTTCTTTATGACTTCTTCTCAATAAATTTTGTTTTCTGAACTCCTTGAAAGAAAATAAAATGACATTTAACATGAATACCCAAATGAACACCCTTTTCTACTCAGCAGTTACCTTATTAAGAAGTGGCTGTAACTTGGTTAGTGCTATCACTGTAGCTTCTATCAGAACTTGGCTATTGTAAGTATCAGGTCCTTTTAAGCAACTCTCAAGTGCCTGTAAGAAAACAGCATTCTTCATTTTCATTGAAATAAAACATTAACCCCTAAACAGAATCTCTAAATCAGTTTAAGAATATGGTAAGTGCTAGAATGATTTCTAATGTTATGGTGATCTTAGTATCTAGCTCGGTATTTATTTGGCTTCTAAGGTTCTGATATCTCTGTATTATATTCTAATATAATAAGGCATTATTACAGTGATTATAAATTATATAGTAGTCTTACATGATTAAATACTTTGAAAACTAATACAATATGTAAGATTACTTGCTGATAGCAAAAGTGACAACATACTTATTTTCTTTTAAAGACATCTTTAGAGAAAATTTCTTCACGTTAAGGAATTATAATAAAATCAAAATACATTTTTAAAGGTTTATAATCAACAAATAAGCTATCTCATTAAATACAAACTTAAATGTCTTTTAGAAAGATGGAAGATAGGCATTACAACTTGGGAACCACACATATTTTGTGTGAAGGATAGTTACCTTGCTCAGAATACGGATAATCTGCTTTATCTGCCCATGTGACACTCTTTTGCTAATACAGCCAAAGACAACAAGAGCTCTTGGTTGCAGGGATGGATTATATTGAAATGCAAATCTATAATTAAAAGATCCACAGAACTTATAAAAATGTTGGTGTTTATATATACTAAATAAAAAATTAAAGTATCAATTATATAGTAATGTCTATCTTTTCAACAATATATATACTTTTATACTTTTTATTTAAACTGGGATATACCTTTGAGCTAGTTCTGTCCACTGGTCCAGCCACTTGCATGTTGGAATATCTCTCATACATGCCTAAAACAAAGGATACTTTGAATAAACATGTATATAATAATTCCATTGAAGTGTTTTTATTTAAGCATTAAGTAAAAACCAGCAAAATAAACTAGTATTTCTTCTAAACAGTGTTAGTACAGAAAAATTATACAATAAATAAATCTATGATTTTAACTGAGTTTCTTTCTTTTTTTGAGACAGAGTCTCACTCTGTTGCCCTGGCTAGAGTGCCATGGCATCAGTCTAGCTCACAGCAACCTTAAACTCCTGGGCTTAAGCAATCCTCCTACCTCAGCCTCCTAAGTAACTGGGACTACAGGCACCCATCATAATGCCTGGCTAATTTTTTCTATTTTTAGTAGAGGGGTCTTGCTGTTGTTCAGGCTAGTCTCGAACTCCTGAGCTCAAGGGATCCTCCCGCTTGGCATCCCAGAGTGCTAGGATTACAGGCGTGAGCCACTGTGCCCAGCTATTAACCGAGTTTCTTATTATTTTGCCTTATATACCTCCATGATCTCCAACAAAGCTTCTGTGACTGTTTCCAAGGATGTCAAAGCAAAAGTCTCCCTCTCATAGGAGCCAGGAGAAAATGACCTGTCCCGGTAACTGGAACGGAAGGCAATTACAGCAGCTGACTTGACTTTGCTAATGCCAAACAGCAAGTAAAATTTGGGTAATGAGAACTCTGTTAGACTGAGTCTCAAAACTTGCTTGGTCTCTTCTGTAAAAGAAAAAAGGAACCAGTGAAGACTTTGAAGATACTAATTTTTTAATTCTAAAGTCCCATGTTTCATTCGTAATTTAGAAAACGTGAATATCATATAAAAATAGCATAACCATACTCTCTAAAATCAAGCCTCTAGATACATTACATTAATGCACACTGCTTTAGCTCCATTTATCTTTCAAATTAGTGCTAATGAAGGAACACTGTCAACTGGCACTGAGCATTTAGCTTAGGAGATAACTAAGTTTACATGACAAATACACACAAAATCTTTACTGTAGATTTTACATATAGATATGCAAAATATTTAATGTCATTATTGCAAGCTTAAATTAGTACCTGGTGTTAAGGCACTATGGTAAAATAATAAGATAATCTATACAATCAGGTGAAGTAAAATGGAGAAAGAATCTGGTGAAACAGATTCCTTTGCTGGAACTTACCACTAAAATGCAGCTGTGAACAAGTGCACAGAGAGTGAATGATATTAATGACCAATCCATGTGTGGAAGCTCTAAGGGAGAGCGGACCTGTGGCTACTAAGAAAGTGACAACATGGAACAGGTAGGGGAGGTGAGCTGCCACATCAAGGGAGTTGTTGAAGGACAACATCAGCATGTAGCGTGCTAAAATAGCAATATCATCCCACATGAGATGCTGCTCTAAAGTAGGAGTTGGAGATAAGCATGTCTTGTCTATTATTTTGCACATCCTTCCAATAACCTGTAAAGAAGCAGAATTTTAAAAAGTAGGAAATTGAAACAAAGTTTTATCACAAAAAATTCAGTTTAATTTTATAATAACTAGTTATAAAACAAACAACCCCCCCCCCATAAACTATATTAAGTCAGTCCTAAAGGCAAAGTTAAAGTGATTACCTTGCTTGAAACCAATTTCACATTTCCAGAAGCCAAAGCTACAGCAGTATCTGCCATCACCTCAGCTTTTATTGATCCCAAGCCACCTGTTGCACTGGTTTTGATGAAACTGTCTAGTACAACATCAAGCAGATCTGTAATCTGGTGGAAGAGGAAAAATAACACACTTTTAACCACTCTATCAACTTAATTTTTAGTTTAAGTATACCCATGGAGTGGCAAAATCAACATGAAAATTTTGTTTTACCTGTGACCTCAAAATTACTGGATTTTTACTTGATTTAACAGAGAATATGCAAGAAAGGATAAGGACATTCATTTGATTCCTTCTGAGATAATGAGACTGATATTTAAAATCTAAAAATCTCTATACATACTATCTTTCTTCGTTTGCGAAGTGTCTTCGTACTCTTGTAAACCAGTAACATATGAGCAATATAAAAATGAGATAGGGTCCCCTCCCTCCTGGAGACTGTTCACCCACAGTAGAGTACAGTGGTATCATCATAGGTTATTGTAACCTCAAACTCCTGGGCTCAAGTGATCCTTCTGCCTCAGCCTCCTGAGTAGCAGGGCTATAGGCATGCACCACTGCATCTAGCCCATATTCTTTATTTTAATATTGGCATTCTTAAATTAGAACTATAAATGAAAGCAAGTGTCCTAAAAAATACCATTAAGAAACACACCCATGGTGTATAGAGATTAAAGCACTATTTACTAGAAATGACATCAGATTTCTACAGTTAAATTCTATGTAATTATGTTATGGAGGAGGACTGCTAAAATAACTCTGGCTCAAATGCATGCATGTTAGACATTTATAATTTTGAACCAGATGAGGAGTTAGGTGGGTGTCTGCATCTTTCTGAAGGAGAAAATTGTATTTTTTAGTCATACCCCTTGTGCCTGGCACAGTGCTTTACACGAATTTGGTACCAAATATCTGCAAAAAGGAGATACTAGATAAATATCTAAGCAAACTTATACCTGCCCAAGGCTTCCCCATATTTTTGCTTGAATGGAAGGGTACATCTGTTTTTCATTTATGGTCATTGTTATCAGCTTATCAAGGATAGCAGTAACTCTTTGTCGCTTGGCATCGTCATTATGCTTACAAAAACGGACCAGATTTGATAGCCATGGAGTCATATATTCCAAACAAAGATGTTTCAATTCAATACCTGGAAAAAAAATGCTCTTATCATAGATGGTCAATGAAAACTATACCAACAATTATTTTAATATAAAGAATTTGGGGGGGGAATGTAAAAAGTAAGACCATTACCTAGAAACGGGCCCAGAGAAAAGAGACTTGGCAAATGTAATTTTGAAGACAGAGGTGAAGAAAGGGAACAAGCCTTGAAAAAAGTAATTTTAAAAGCCAGTAAGCCAATATTTGAAGTTTTGTCTTATTTTTGTCCCTTATAGTCATTTATTCTCTGGTTAAAATTAAGTTTTATTCTCATTATAAAAGGAACACATGGTAATCATACAAAGTTTGGGAAAAACAAAGCATCACCATAAAAATGAAACTAATACTAATATACTGGTGTGTCATGTCATCTCTCCTTACAGTTTCAAATCAATGTAGAGATAACGTACATTTATTTGTATACATACTACACACTTGTTAAGAACTTCTCCTCATTCCCCTATAAAAATTAGGATTATTCTGTATATGCACTATGCTCTCAACATTTTTTCACAAAACATTATACTAAGATTTATGAATCATTAAAAACGCTCCAAAAACTTTTTAACTTTTTATTTGAAAAAACTTTAAACTTGTAGTAAGATGCAAAAAGAGGCCCGGCACTTGTAGTTCAGCGGCTGGGGTGCCAGTCATATACACTAAGGCTGGTGGGCTTGAACCCAGCCTGTGCCTGCCAAAACAGCAATGACAACTGCAACAAAAAATAGCCGGGCGTTGTGGCGGGCGCCTGTAATCCTAGCTACTTAGGAGGCTTAGGCAAGAGAATCACTTAAGCCCAAGAGTTGGAAGTTGCTGTGAGCTATGATGTCACCGCACTCTACCAAGGGAAACATATTGAGACTCTGTCTCAAAAAAAAAAAAAAGAAAAGAAAAGAAAAAAGACACAAAAGATTATGAAAATTCCTCTATATACTTTGCCTACAGTCGCAAAGACAAATTTACCACTGTAACCATTTTAAATGTACAGTTCAGGGCCATTAAGTACATTCACATTGTTGTAGGCATGCACCACTACTGTCATCTACAGAACTTTCTCATTGTCCAAACCGAAACTCTGTACCAACAATATTTTTAATATTGTCATACAACTACATCATATGAAGCTCCAACAACTTAATCAGTTCTTTATTGCTTGACTTTTAACTGTCTCAATTTTTTGATATTATAAATATATGATGTTCTAGAGCAGGCAAGATAAATCTATGGCAACAAAGGTCATAATAGTGCTTACTCTTGTGATACTGACAGGATGGTACTGACAGAATCCTCCTGGGTGCTGGAAATGTTCTGTATCTTGATATGGAAAATGTGTTTACATGTAAAAGTTCATTAAGCTGTTCTCTTATCACCTGGGCACTTTATTGATGACAAGATATACTTCAATTAAAAATATAAATTTAGGCTCGGCGCCTGTGGTTCAAGTGGCTAAGGTGCCAGCCACATACACCTAAGGTGGTGGGTTCGAATCCAGCCTGGCCCACCAAACAACAATGACAGCTGCAACCAAAAAATAGCTGGGTTTTGTGGCGGGTGCCTGTGGTCTCAGCTACCTGAGAGGCAGAAGTAGGAGACTCACTTGAGCCCAGGAGTTGGAGGTTGCTGTGAGCTGTGATACTACAGCACTCTACCCAGGAGGACAGCTTGAGCCTCTGTCTCAAAAAAAAAAAAAAAAAAAAAATATATATATATATATACACACACATATATGTATATAAATTTAAAATGCTATGCTAAACATTTAAAGTTTCTTAGATAAATTATAAAAGTGGAATTATGAGGCCAAAAAGTCTGAACCATCTTAAGGGACTTGATATCCATATCCAAAAACCTTTTTAGAAAAATTGCCTCTGTTCACAATTCCACAGACCACTAAGACTAAATAAAAACAAAAAACTCTTGCCAATCTGATAGCTGATAGCTTACTTTTCTTTCAATTGCATTTTTATAGTTCATTAGTAAACTTCTTAAAATATAAATACTTAAGGCCGGGTGTGGTGGCTCACACCTGTAATCCCAGCACTTGGGAGGCAGAGATGAGTGGACTGCCTGAGCTCACAGGTTCAAGACCAGCCTGAGCCAGAGCAAGACCACTCACCCACCCCCAGTCTCAAAAAAACAGCCAGACGTTGCAGTAGGTGCCTGTAGTCCCAGCTACTTGGGAGGCTGAGGCAAGAGAATTGCTTAAGCCCAAGAGTTTGAGGTTGCTGTGAGCTGTGATGCCACAGCACTCTACCAAGGGTGACAAAATGAGAGTATGTCTCAAAAATAAATATTTCCTATATTTTATCATTTACTTTGTTTTTTGAGTAGAGATCTTTTTAAAGTTTTATGCAGTCAAATCTGTTCACCATTTCCTTTGATTCCTTCTGCCACTTTTTTGCTTCATATATCATTACTCTAGAAAGCAATCAACATTCACTTCTTTTTGTTCTTTTAAAAAAATGGTTCTAACTTTTATTCAACTCAAATACAGCCAGAACTTATGTGGTACCTTGTGGTGCATGGTGAAGATCAAGACCAAATTCTTGGTCTTAATTCTTTTCCCACTCTTGTTTCTTTCTTTCTTTCTTTTTTTTTTTTGAGACAGAGTCTCACTATGTCATCCTCGGTCGAGTGTCATGGCATCATAGCTCAGAACAACCTCAAACTCTTGGGCTCAAGAAATTCTCTTACCTCAGCCTCCCAAGTAGCTGGGACTATAGGTGCCTGCCACATATCCAGCTATTTTTTGTTGCAGTTGTCGTTGTTTTAGCTGGCCTGGGCCAGGTTTGAACCCGCCAGCCTGGGTGTATATGGCCAGCACCATAACCACTGTAGTGTACATGCACACAGCCCCAATCTTATTTAGTGAGTTTTTAAACTTGTAATGCTTCAGTATTAATCTGTTTTTTAAAAACTAATTTGACCCCTGACTCTTGAATATCAATGTTCTAATTATTACACTGTTATAAAGTGTTCAAATATCTCTAACATGAAATCTCTGCTTTCTTTCCTTTCAATATTTTCTTAGCTTTTCTTGTACTTTTAGGTAGAATTTGTCCATTCTCAATCCCCAAATTCTATGGCTATTTTGACAGAATTGCATCAAATTTGTCATAATGTAGGAAGAATTATTCATGCAGAAATCCAATATGCCTATCCATGGCACATCTGTCAAATCTTTTCTTATATTAATATTAATTAGCCAAGTTTTATACTTCTGTTTTGTCAGTCTTCCACATTCTTGTTAAGAGTTTTACTTCTGCATCTCTTATTTGGGGAAAAAAAACAAATAGTGACTTAGTCTTTTTTTGGAGACAGTTTCACTTTGTTGCCCTCGGTAGAGTGCTATAGCATCATAGCTCACAGCAACCTCAAAGTCTTGGGTTCAAGTGATCCTTTTGCCTCAGCCTACCAAGTAGCTGGGACCATAGGCGCCTACCACAATGCCTGGCTATTTTTAGAGATGGGATCTCACTCTTGCTCAGGCTGGTCTCAAACTCCTAAACTCAGGCAATCCACTCACCTTGGCCTCCCAGAGTGCCAGCATTACAGGTGTGAGCCACTGTGCCTGGCCAGTGACCTAGTCCTGATGAACTGTTAAAGCTTTTAATTATCTAATACACACAAAAAATCAAGGTGTTTGAATGCAGGAAAAAAAGTTTTATATATTATGGGACGAGAGGGAAAAGGAATAAAATATCAAGAAAAAGCTGAGAAGAGATTGACATTTACACTACTATACGATATGGAGATGGACAGATACACGAAGTAGATGTTAAACTTATGAGACTTATTAATACCAAGTCAAGACTGACTCTGGACCCTATATTATGCGCCACCACACTCTCCACCAACTGTACACATACAATAAAATCATAGTTCAAAGTCGACCTGAAGAAAAGAGAAAATGACTATTTTCCTAAAATCAAGGAGACAGCGTGGCTACTTTGTGTGGAATTTTCTGCAAAGAGGATTTCGAAATGCTGAGGCTGATTAAAGTGAAACAGTGAAGAAAATACTTTGTAAGAAGTCCAGAGACATGTACCAAAATCTTCCACCTGGCTTTTTTTTTTGAGACAGAGTTTTACTGTCACCCTCAGTAGAGTGCTGTAGCATCACAGCTCACAGCAACCTCCAACTCCTGGGCTTAGGTGATTTCTCTTGCCTCAGCCTCTCAGTAGCTGGGACAGGGGCGCCTGCTACAAAACCCGGTTGTTTTTTTGTTGCAGTTGGCGAGGGCTGGTTTGAACCCACCACTCTTGGTATATGGGGCTGGTGTCCTACCCATTGAGCCATAGGCGCCGCCCCCACCTGGCTTTTATTGTTAGAATTTTGGTGGATTTCTCAATGTGGCCTACCAGGAAGTTCCTTTAGTTATAGGGCAACACAGATGTAAAATTAGAAGAGGGGAAAAAAGTAAAAACTATAGTAAGTGAATGATTTCATTGGCAAATTCTGAAATGAAAGCATTTTCTTTGAATTTGCTTAGAATATTGTTAGTATTAAAGAAAATTATCTTTACTTACTAGATTTGCTAAATCCAGAAATACACTCTTCCAAAAATTCTAACGTGAGGTGTGGCTCATTGGCTGCCAGTGTCTTACTAATAGAGACAATAAAGAGGGTGTTGTTGGCAGGGATACATAGACCTGATGTCTCTAGTAACTGGCCCTCGATTTTTAAATTAAAGGTACAAGTTAAGGCACACAGAAGATTATAGGCAGCTGACCTAGGAGAAAACACAAATGAAGTTGTTTTAAAATGTATTTTTCCTTATAAATCCAAATTTTTTTGTAATATACAACTTGTGATTCTCTTACAAAGCATACTCAATTACTTTTAAATTTTATGATCAATTAGAGATGTTATGATTCTAAGATACCTGGTGGTCATTTAGGGAATTTTTTGTTTTAAGACAAAGTCTTACTCCATCACCTGGGCTAGAGTGCAGTGGCTTATAGCTCACTGCAGCCTCAAAGTCCTGAGCTCCTGAATAGGGACTATAAGCACCCACCACCATGGCCAGCTAATTAAAAGGTAGATTACTGACATAACCAGAAGAACACTATGAGGCTCCTAAGACAGAGGTGTTATACATCAAACAAGAGATTTAGGGTCCTAATGTGGACCAATAAAAATAAAGTCGGAATAAGGCACATCTTGTTTTAGTAAGTTCTCTCCCTGCTAGATCCAGTTATAATGGAGATCATAAGAAGAGAAATGAGACAACCCCTCATCAATTTCTAATGTTAAAATCTTTAATCAGCATCTAATGAATTTCATTCTGGGTGTCCTAAAAGTTACACTACAAACTAGAGATCAAAACCAAAATTAACTTATAATTAAGTTCCCCCCATTTTTCCTTCTGTCACTTTAATACCTCATATACAACCTGTGAAAACAAAACCCTGCAATATCCAGGTTCCATTAAGATCAAAGTTCATTTCCAAATGTCCGAAAAGATATCTAAGCACTTTAGGAGATAGCCCCAAAAACTCAAGACTCAATTTAAAAATTTTTATTTTTCTGCCTCATCTAGCAAAAAAAAAAAAAAAAAAAACCAGTTTGACTGTTCAATAAACTTCAGGTGTTCCTGAAATTTTGTTATACTAATGTATTTATGCAATAATCATAACTGGAGGGGAAGTCGCTGAAATTTAAGTCTGCTTAAAAGCTTTTTTCCCTGAAATGACATGCTTCAGCAAAAAGCAGAAGCTGTCACTTGCTTTGTAGCACTAGAGATATGTATGGGGTTTCCCAGGCTACTAATTATTAGAAGGTTGTTAGGATTCTTCTACGAAGAACTCTGAATTAGAAATTACAGCTTCATTTTTCCAAAAATGAGAATATTAAATATTACTGCTTCCAAGTTTATGTATCTTTCAGTAACTCCTAGAAATTCTAAGTTATATTATTTTGACATTAACTTTTACTCTGTATTTTTCAAAAGCTGTAAAGAATTGCGCTTCTTCAGCCTGGGGGTAAGTATTATAGACCCTTCTAATAAAATTAAAGCTAACCATACACAAAATTCTGTGCACAATTTCTTGGAGTTCATGGACCCCACAAGCTTATTCAGGCAAAGAAATCTTGATATTTGCAATGTTAAATGGCCCACTATAAACCTGGGCTGTTATACCCAGGAAAAATTTTTTGAAGCTGTGAATTCACAGCCATAAAAATCGTGATAGTCCCACGATTCTTGAGACAAAAGAATTATCCTAACATGAAAAAGATGGGAGAGAAGGGGTACAAAGAGATGTTAGCAGGGAGGGAAAAGGTAGGGGAGAAAATACACATACTACTATTTCCTAAGCACTAGGCGGCTATACTATCCTACCTCACATACAATTTATTAAACCATTGCAGGGTATATAAGGAAGGCACCATAACCTTTATTTTACCAATGAGGAACCAGAGCTCAGAGAATGTCAGCACCTTGCACAAAGTCACACACAGCTAGAAAATAGGGATTAAAGTTTAAACTAAATCTACTGACTACGCAGGCCAGGCTCTTTCCACATGCAATGTTCAAATTACTAAGCCTAAAAAGAACCAAATACGCTTTGCTCCAGATGACACATTTATCATAAATTTCTTTCAAGAATCTTGTTAAATGAGATAGTTGCAACTATGTTACTGACTTATTAAACACTAGGCCTTCTTTTGTCAAACAATGATAATCTAATTTAGCTGTTCTGAAACTTAATAGTGATATATTTTAAACATGGAAAAATTTAATTAGAAGACTCAGAGTAGGGGAAACAATTTAGGAGTAGATTCTCTAAAAAGGGATTTTTTTTGGAAAAAAAAAAACTGCCATGGTATCTGTTTCAGAAGAAAGTTTCCCAGAGGAAAAAACATATTGGTTTAGTATGAATCACCCTATTCAAAATTCCACATTTCATGTGAATATCCCCTAACTTGATGAGGTCACATTGGTTAACCAACATGGCATACCTTCCAATTTACAGTATTAAGGTAGAGGCTGCTTTCAAAGCTTACCAAGAAGTCTCATATTAAAAGAAAGAAACTCACTTATAACTGTGACTGAAATGGTTCACAATTTATATAACTAAAACATTTGTACACCCATGATATTCTGAAATTTAAAAAAAATAAAAGCAACAAAATCTAAATGAAGTTGAAATAAACTTTTAAAAAACTTACCGTAAACTGGGATCTGAACTGCCTAAATTAAGTAATGCGATATTAAGTAACGTCCCAGGGACGTCTTTTGGCCGAATCTTGGTGTGCTGGGGGATGGAGTCAGGTTGTGACAGCTCCCAGCGGGTCCGAATGTGAATGATAGACTGGACAATGGCTTCACACTCCTGGTGCATGAATGTGAGCGGCGTGCCCTGGTTTGCAATTGTTAAGGTAAACTGGTTCTCATCCACTAGGCAGATCTCTTCAATTTCCGAGGCATAATAGATATCATTTAGAAAGACTGATTGCCCTAGGACTTTTGTTCGCTCTGCTGAGGTTACCTGAACAGCAGTAGAACCAACCTGGAAAGTAGTGGTAAGGGGTAGAGCAAAGAAGAATTAAATTCCATTACATAGACTCCTAAGAGGCTCCAAAAACCAACTAGCACACTGTTTTGCATTTGGAAGAAATATCACCATTATACAGGGTGGACTTAAACTTCATGTGCAATTTAAATAGTTTAACGTAGTAAACTGCACACGAACTTTAGGGACACCCTGTATATTCAAATAATAATTATTGTGATAAGTGCTCTCCAAAGAAACTAAAAACATCAAAACCAGTTAATTTTGTTTTAAAAATAGGTTAAAATCCTATAGAAAAGTACTGATTTTATCCTCAAGGTTCATGTTCTTCACTCTGCAAAAGGCCTCTAATAACCAGAACTCTCACTAGGTACTTTCCATTCTCCACATGTTCCTACCATTCCACTGACACATAGCAAAGTGGCCTCTGTACAACATTCTTCTGCCTCTGACCAAACCTATAGTACAACTAAGTGTATAGCTCTCATGTCCATGAAGATGAAATCTTGGTCTTCTCACATCTAGGTTTACGTGATGTTTGACATTAAAAGCGAGAAATCATACCCCTAGAAGCCAATATTTTACTTGACATTTGATGACTATGGGGACACCCAGAAAGGCCAGAATATAGTCTAATTAGTCAAGAAAGGCAAGGAGTCACTTACAAAACACAGATTGAAACTTACTTTAATAGAAACTTTGGTGTCTTTGTGGGCGAGTTTGAGTGCATTGTGGAATACCTTCAGGTCCTCTTCTAAAGCCAGAGTGGCAGCTGGTAGTTTCTGTTGTTCATGCTCTATGTGCTCAGCCAGTTTCCCAGGACAGTCTATGAAAATGAGCCTCTTGCTACCTTTGAGGCCCGTCAATAGCCGCTCATGGTATTTGGTGTACTCCCTCACCCAGGAGTTGCAGTTATAGATATAGACTGCAGAGACATTGTCATAAGCAAAGCCAGGGAAAACAACAAACCACTTAGACAGAAAGTCTGTTTTAAAGCGATTACTAGGTCCAGTATGGGTAAGGTCCACTACAATTTCATATGGCTTTGCATAATATGGCTTTAAAGTCAATAAGACGTGATATATCAGCAAATCTCCATTAATTTGCCCAGTTTTGAACCTAAGGAAGATGACAAAAAAAGAATGGATTAACAGAATTCTGAATTAATATACAGATTCTACTAGTCTATTTTATCTCTCTATATTCTAATTAGCTTTCCAGAAATAATATAAAACAGCTATTCAAAGTCTGATCAGTTGTTTTTCAGACACTGAGAAATAAGGCTAAAGTAAAAGGGAAGAAACAAATCTTGTTAAACAAATGTTTAACAATCTTTAACACATCTTTTAATCTTCAAAATCAAAAATTTTGAGCAACAGCAACAAAGAAAACTTTGCCCCTCAATCAGGAAAGGAAGAGGACAGTGAGGATTGGCTGACTGCCTACCCGCTCCTATCTGGAGCTTTAGCAAATTCATTTATCCCATCTTGACCAGAGCCTGATTCAGCAAATAACACATGACTCAAATTGAGACAGCCAGGGACAAAGAAGTTCGATTTAGGGACTTCAGCTTAAACTGTTGAGATACGATGCTTTTCTTTTCCGATGTTTATACACAAGAGAATATAAAATTCTGAGAGTTCCTAGCTTCTATCTTGAGATATGGAAGAAAAGCTTGCCTAAAAACAGAAGAGGAGCTGACAGATGAAAAGAGAAACTGAGGGTCTGGTTGTATAATTTAAGCCACAAAGTAAAGCCTATCCTGGGGTCAAATTTATCCCTGGGTTTTTCAGTTGTATAAGCCAATAAAATATTATTTTTTGATTAAGCCATATTAGATCACAACATGCTGCTTAAAACCAAGTGAAGTGAATTCACCACTAGTGAATGTGAGTAACCATGGTAAAGACCATAAAAAAGCCCTGAAAAAATGATACTAGAATTTCAAGTCTAAACAACCTGTATTAACTCAGATCAACATCGAGATTTCATGACTTTGGTGACTAATATTCAATATTAGTAAGTAAGGGAAGACAAATACCATTACCTCAGAGGTGAGATAATGTGTATAAAAATACGATTAGATAGAAGGAACAAGTTCAAAGCAGGGTGAGTATAGTTTAAAAATAATTTATTGTATTCAAAATAGCTAGGATCTAAAATGTTTCCAACACCAAAAATAATGAATAAATAAATATTTGGGATGAATATCCTGATTACCCTGATTTGATCATTATACATTGTATGCATTATCAAAAATATTGCATGTACTTCATCAATATACAATTATATCAAATCTTCAAAATAAGATAAAAATATAATAAGTTAAATGATTCTAAAACAAAACAGAATTATTTCAAGATAAAAGATATGAGGCAGGGGGAGGAGCAAGATGGTGGCTGAGTAACCACTTCCTTGCAACTGGGCTCGGTGAGTCTGGGGAGAAAAGACTTCAGGCATCTCTGGCTGGTGGGATTGGCCCAGAAATATCCCTTTGGGGACACAGGGAGTCAGTGAGGGACTTCTGGATCCCATGAGGAGGACAAAAGCAGTGGAGAACTGGCAAGTGGTTGCGTGTGTTTGTTTGGTCTAATCCCACTGGCAGTTGTAAGTACAGCAGCAGTGAGATTGCAAACTGGAAAGGCCTTCCCTGTGAGCTGTTTTGTTTTGTTTTGGACTTGGCACTCAGTTGAACTATCTTGGGAGAGCTTGGGCAAAAGTGCAGAGGACTTTAAACATTGTGTAGGGCCCCAGACTGAGCTGCAGAGCTGGGTGGAGCTAAGAGGGTTCGGCTGTGGGCCAGGAAGCCCCTGTGGGACAACTGCCCCAGCAAGATCCGCCCTCAGTGTTACAGAGCGAGGATTGGGCAGGAGACCTTGGAGGAGTAATCTAGTGACTGAGCAGCCTAAAGGCTGGGACTGAGATGCCTTACAGCCTTGGCCCTCAGGGGCATAGAGTGAGACGGGTTTGGCACATTGGGCAAGTGGACAGCCACTTCAGGAGTGATCCCAGTAATAAGTGCGTTCCTGGGAAGGCTTCTGCTGAGCCAAGGTTAGCAGTTTAAAGTGGCTTTTAAGCAGGCTGAGGAGAGATTTAGGCTCTCTACCCTGTGGGGTTTGAAAAATCAGCAGACGCCTCCAGTCTCCATCTTGTATAGCTGTATCAGCTTTGTGATTAACATCTCATGCCCCAGAAGATCACCTGTTGCCCAGACAGTATTCAGCAGGATATATATACTGCTTTGTTTTTTGTTTTGTTTTTTTACTTTCAACATTTTCCCTCTAGATTTTTCTTTTCTTTCTTCATTTTTCTAGTTTAAATATAATTTTCCATTGTTGCCTTTTTTAACAACAATGTTAAAGTTCTTTTTTAGAACTTCATTTTTACTAGTGTTTCTATTCCTATTATTTGGTTCCCCTCCAATTTTATCCCATAAAGTTTTCTCTTTGCTTGTTTTGCTTTAATTTGTAGCATTTTTGTCTCCCCTCTCTACTTGGTGGAGGTGGGGTACTGTGTCTGATCAGGCTGGCAAAAAGCTGCTGACCTCAAGGGAACCACCCAACCCGGCACTCCTACAAATTGGGGGTTTTTAAGGTTGGGTCAAAGTACCCTACTGTACACTGATATTGCTCCTGTCTCCCTCTTTCTGTGCCTCTCTTCTTTTTGTCAATATTCCCTTTTATTCACCCCCTCTCCTTTCTCTTTTTTCTTTTTTCCCGTGTTGCTCTTCAGTCTTCTCATCCTTCTGGTCCTGTACCAATAGAACTCACTGAAACCCTAGTCTACGACTCAGCACCTGTGGCTCAAGTGGCTAAGGTGCCAGCCATATACACCTAAGGTGGCAGGAACGAATCCAGCCCGGGCCTGCCAAACAACAATGACGGCTGCAACCAAAAAAAAAAAAAAAAAAAAATAGCCAGGTGTTGTGGCAGGCGCCTGTGGTCCCAGCTACTTCGGAGGTGGAGGCAGGAGACTCGCTTGAGCCCAGGAGTTGGAGGTTGCTGTGAGCTGTGATGCTATGGCACTCTACCCAGGGCAACAGCTTAAGGCTCTGTCTCAAAAAAAAAAAAAAAAGAAAAGAAACCGTAGTCCAGAGTCAAGGTAACTTAAAGAGAAAGTGGAAGTGAAAGGAAAATTAGGGCAAGGAAGAATCAGCAGAAAAATCCTGGCAACATGAAAAACCAGGCCAGAGCAAACCCCTACCACCACCAAGGGACCATGAGATAGCTACTGCAGAGAATTCCACCTATAAAGAAATGTTAGAAATGACAGAAAGGGAATTTAGAATACAGATGATGAAAACAATGAAGGACATGATGGAAACAATGAAGGAAACTGCTGATAAAGTGGAAAATAACCAAAAGGAAATCCAAAAACGGAATCAAGTAAGAGATGAATGATATGAAGAATATAGAAAGGATACAGCAGAGCTGAAGGAACCAAAGCAGTCAATTAGGGAACTTAAAGATGCAATAGAAAGTATCTACAACAGATTAGACTGCAGAAGAAAGAATCTCAGAGGTAGAGGACAAAGCTCTTGAGATAACTCAGATAGCTAAAGAGGCAGAAAAGAAGAAAGACACTGACAGAATTATGGGATTTGGCTCGGCATCTGTGGCTCAAGTGGCTAAGGCGCCAGCCACATACACCTAAGGTGGTGGGTTCGAATCCAGCCCGGCCCGCCAAAACAACAATGATGGCTGCAACCAAAAAATAGCCGGGTGTTGTGGCAGGAGTCTGTGGTCCCAGCTACCTGGGAGGCTGAGGCAGGAGACTCGCTTGAGCCCAAGAGATGGAGGTTGCTGTGAGCTGTGATGCCACAGCACTCTACTCAGGGGGATAGCTTGAGCCCCTGTCTCAAAAAAAAAAAAAACAGAATTATGGGACTTTATGAAGCGTTCAAGCATACAAGTTATAGATATCCCCGAAGGGGAAGAAGAATGCCCCAGGAGAATGGAAGCCATACTATAGAATATTATAGATAAAAATTTCCCAAATATCACCAAAAAATTCTGACACAGTCCTTTCAGAGGGATATCAGACCCCAGGTCGCCTCAACTCTAACAGAGCTTCTCTAAGACATATTATGATAAACCTGTCCAAAGTCAAGACAAAAGAAAAGATTCCTCAAGCTGCCAGGAGTAAGCGCCAGTTGACCTACAGTAGAAAATCCATCAGGGTGACTGCAGACTCCTCTAATGAAACTTTTCAAGCAAGACGACAATGGTCATCTACATTTAATCTACTTAAACAGAACAATTTCCAGCCCAGAATTCTATATCCTGCTAAGCTAAGCTTTAAAATTGACAGAGAAATCAAATCATTTACTGATATACAAACATTGAGGAAATTTGCCACAACAAGACCAGCTCTACAGGAAATACTTCAATCTGTTCTACACACTGACCATCACAATAGATCTATAAGCAAAGTAAGAACTCAGAAATTAAAAGACAGAACTTAACTTCCACAATGATGCAAAAGGTAAAACTAAGCAATGGACTCTCATAAAATAAGATGAATAGAACACTACCACACTTATCAATTATCTCAATAAATATTAATGGCTTGAATTCCCCATTGAAGAGGCACAGATTGGCTGACAGGATTAAAAAACACAAGCCATCCATTTGCTGTCTGCAGGAAACACACTTAGCTTGAAAAGACAAATTAAAACTCCAACTTAAGGGTTGGAAGACAATTTTTTAGGCAAACGGAATTCAGAAGAAAAGAGGAGTTGCAATCTTATTTTCAGATACATGTGGATTTAAAGCAATGAAAGTCAAAAAAGATAAAGATGGTCACTTTATATTGGTCAAGAGAAAAATACAACAAGATGATGTTTCAATTCTAAATATTTATGCACCCAATTTAAATGCTCCCAGATTCTTGAAACAGACCTTACTCAGTCTGAGCAATATGATAGCCTATAACACCATAATAACAGGGGACTTTAACATTCCTCTTACAGAGCTGGACAGAGCCTCTAAACAGAAATTAAACAAAGATATAAGGGGACTAAAATGAGACCCTAGAACAATTGTGCTTGATAGACACATACAGAGCACTCCATCCCAAAGATAAAGAATATACATTCTTCTCATTGCCCCATTGAACATTCTCCAAAATTGATCATACCCTAGGACACAAAACAAACCTCAACAGAATCAAAAGAATTGAAAATTTACCTTGTATCCTCTTAGACTACAGGGCACTAAAGGTAGAACTCAACTCCAACAAAAACGTTCAGTCCCACACAAAGACATGTAAATTAAACAATCCTCCCTCGAATGACAGTTGGATGCAGGAGTAAAGAGGAAATCATTAACTTTCTTGAGCATAACAACAATGAAGACACAAGTTACTAAAACCTGTGGAATGCTGCAAAAGCAGTTCTGAGAGGAAAATGTATTGCTTTAGATGCCTACATTCGAAAAACAGAAAGAGTGTGTCAACAAACTTACAAGCCATCTTATGGAATTGGAAAAAGAAGAACAATGTAAGCCTAAACCCAGCAGAAGAAAAGAAATATCCAAAATTTAAATCAGTGATCAATGAAATTGAAAACAAAAGAATCATTCAGAAAATTAATGAAACAGGCTCAGTGCCTGTGGCTCAAGTGGCTAGAGCACCAGCCACATACACTTAAGGTGGCAGGTTTGAGTCCAGCCCAGCTGCCAAACAACAATGATGGTTGCAACCAAAAAAAAAAAAAAAAAGCTAGGTGTTGTGGCAGGTGCCTGTGGTCCCAGCTACTTGGGAGATGGAGGCAGGAGACTCCCTTGAGCCCAGGAGTTGGAGGTTGCTGTGAGCTGTGATGCCACAGCACTCTACCCACGGGGACAGCTTGAGGCTCTGTCTCAAAAAAAAAAAAAAAAAAAAGAAAAGAAAAGAAATGTCCGTGCGGCCAAGACCGTGTTCTAATCCTTTTTGACTTCAGGTCTGATATTCCACAGGATAGGGCTTCTTCCTTCCTAGCACAGTGCTGTGAGGTAGTCGGGATT
>CAUYTI010100633.1:0-13708 GCA_963575145.1 Galago senegalensis
CAGGCGCCTGTAGTCCCAGCTACTTGGGAGGCGGAGGCAGGAGACTCACTAGAGCCCAGGAGTTGGAGGTTGCTGTGAGCTGTAATGCCAGGGCACTCTACCCAGGGGGACAGCTTGAGGCTCTGTCTCAAAAAAAAAAAAAAAAAAAAAAAAAGAAAAAAGAAATGATTCTATTGGGGCGTCTCATGTGGCTCAAAGAGTAAGGCGCTGGCCCCATATGCTGGAGATGGCGGGTTCAAACCCAGCCCCAGCCAAACACTGCAAAAAAAAAAAAAAAAGATTCTATTTATAATTAACAAAATAAGAATACACATTTTAGGTGCCCGTAGCTCAGTGAATAGGATGCCAGCCACATACACCGAAGCTGGCGGGTTTAAGCCCAGCCCGGGCCAGCTAAAAAATCAACAATGACAACTGCAACAACAAAAAAATAGCCGGGCATTGTGGCAGGTGCCTATTGACCCAACTAGTTGGGAGGCTGAGGCAAGAGAATCGCTTAAAGGCGGCACCTGTGTCTGAGTGAGTAGGGCGCCAGCCCCATATACTGAGGGTGGAGGGTTCAAACCCAGCCCCAGCCAAATTGCAACAAAAAAATAGCCAGGCGTTGTGGCAGGTGCCTATAGTCCCAGCTACTTGGGAGGCTGAGGCAAGAGAATCACCTAAGCCCAAGAACTAGAGGTTGCTGTGAGCTGTCATGCCGTAGGACTCTACTGAGGGCAATATAATGAGACTCTGTCCCAAAAACAAACAAACAAAAAGAATATATATTTTAAATAATTTTAAAAGACCAAAGGTGAATAATATTATTTTATTCATTTCTTTATTTCTTTCTTTTGAGATAAAGTCTCTTTCTGTTGATTGGGCTAAAGTGCAGTGGCATCATCATAGCTCAAACTCTAACACAAGCGAATCCTCCCACCTCAGCCTCCTGCATGGCTGGGGCGGTGGGCATACACAACCACACCTGACTAAGTTTTTAATTTTTTGTAGAAACAGTCTTGCTATGTTGCTGAGGCTGGTTTTCAACTCCTGGTCTCAGGCAATTCCCCCATGTTCGCCTCCCAAAGTGCGAGGATTATAGGCATGAGCCATTGTGCCTAGCCAAAATAATATAATTTTTAAATGACATAGCAACACTGAGAAGAGAGATGTGAAGATGCAGTATGTTAATCTACTACAGAAAGATAATATGCATGACAAGAAATGACAGTATAAACACATTATTTATAGTTATGAATGTAACCATCAAAAGAACTAAAAAGAAAAACAATTATTTCTGCCATCATGTTTTTAATTTCAAGTGCTCCTTTATGTCACCTGAGTGTTTATTTTAGCATCCTATTTTTTTTTTAAGGACACGATATCCTCTCTTGTTTTTGAGGATTCTGATGACAGCTTTGGGGTTTTTTGCTTTTCACAGTTTTTTCTAAGCTGCTTTTTCCCTCTTTGCTTTTTTTGGTCTCTATCTTCTCATTGGATACTTCCCTCAGAACTCTGGTGATCTTAGCTCAGGACTACAAGTAGGACCGCCTGAGAGCAGACAGAAGTTCTGGGTGCACAGCTGAGGACTGACAGCAGCTTCACTGAGGGAGAGCTGCGTAGACTTCTACGGGGTGAACTTCAACTCCGTTACTTCAGGTGTTCCTTCCTGGATCGGTCAGAGTTCCTGGAGGAGCCTTCTAGTATCTAACTGGCAGGCAACTGGATACTTAGGAGGAAGGTATATAAACTAATACATGATGGATGTCTTTATTATATACAAAACCTGACAACTAAGTTCACAAACATCCTAGAGAAAGTGCTAACTCCTCATTGCTGAGTATCGTCCAGTCTCCTTTGAAGTACTGCCCTTGGGCAGCTCTGCACCAATGCCTATTCCACCTTCCAAAGCAACACTGCTAGAATGAGTTTGTGAACTTAACTGGCAGATCTCATACACTAACAGCTCTGATGGCCATTCCAGGAAAAAAGTTCCAAAACTGCTCTGAAGAGTGGACTAGGTGCTGGCATTGGTGCATAGCTTCCCAAGGGCAGAACTTCAAAGGTGACCACGGATATTCAGCAATGAGATGGGTAGCACTTTTTCTAGGCTAAGTTCATGAACTTCATCGTCCAACCTCATATACACACACACACTTACCTTCAGCATTTCTCCCCTTATGGACTGTACAAAGTAAATTTTAGTGCACGGGTATCACAGCAGATGAAGGAACACTGGTACATGAACTGTTACATATACTGTGGGATGAGTCCTCCCTGTTGAGTAACTTACTAAATGAGTGTGCCACACATTTCCTTTTCTTTTTCTTCTTAAAAATGTAGTATTCTGGGCGGCGCCTATAGCGCAGTGGGTAACGTGCCAGCCATATACACTGAGGCTGGCAGGTTCGAACCTGACCCAGGCCTGCTAAAACAACAATGACAACTGCAACAAAAAAATAGCTGGGCGTTGTGGTGGGCACCTGTAGTCCCAGCTACTTGGAAGGCTGAGGTAAAAGAATCGCTTAAGCCCAAGAGTTTGAGGTTGTTGTGAGCTGTGAAGCCACAGCACTCTACCAAGGGCAACATAGTGAGACTCTTGTCTCCAAAACAAAAAAGAACAAAAAAACCAAAATGTAGTATTCGGTCATCAGTTCTTGAATTTAAGAAAATATCTGTAATATTATCATCTAAAGATTCATGGTCTGAAATTCCCCTTATATGATCAATTTCACTCACATCATTAAAGTCTAGAGCAGGCGTCCTCAAACTGCGGCCCGCAGGCCACATGCGGCTGGCCTAGGACATTTATCCGGCCCACCAGGTGTTTTTGCCACCACCACCTGTCCTGCTTAGCAGCCGACTCGTCCCAGGGCCCGCAGTCCGGCCCTCCAACAGTCTGAGGGACAATGAATTGGCCCCCTGTTTAAAAACTTTGAGGACCCATGGTCTAGAGCTATGCCATCTAATACGGTAAGCAGTGGGCACACAGAGCTATTGAGCAAATGAAATTTGTCAGGTCTGAATTGAGATATGCTATAAAGTGAAAACTACACACGAGATTTCAAAGATTTAGTTTGAAAAAAGAATATAAAGTACTTCATCAGTAATTTTATATTGATTATATGATAAAATGACACTAAAATTGTGTATTTAACATAAATACTGGGTTAACTGAAATACATTATTAAAATTAATTTCACCTGTATTTGCTACTGCCTCTACTAGAAAATAGCAAGTTACACAGGCAGACTGTTCTATATAGGTAAGCCGCATTCTATTTCTATTGGATAGAGCTGGCCTGGAGTCTGCTTTCTCTTCACATTCATCTTCTGATGTGTCCAAATAATTATTTTCTCATATTAAAGTTTTCTTCCTTTACCAATGTTGGCGGAAAAATTTTTAAATGCTAAATTATCAACTATATTCAATCAAGGCGCTTTTTAAAAAGGCTACAAAGATGTGAGTCAAGACTTCTTACATAATTTTTCTTGGAAAATTATGCAATATGCTATGATTTCATCATTCTTCTGCTTTCTTAGTAGTCTTTTTACCACACCTGGGAATAACTGATGGGTAATAATTAAATAATTCCTAGAATGACCAAGTACTAAATTGTTTTAAGATTATGAAAATGTAAAATCACTAAGACCTATAATATGCCTTAGATTTTAAAAGGGCCCAACTACATCAGTAATTGCAAAAGAATGAATTTTTGTAATTTCTTTCTTTGTTCTTTTAAAGACTTCTAAAAAAGAATAAAAGTCATAAAAACATCTGTGCATGGTTGCTTGTGCCTGTAATCCCAGTTACTCAGGGGGCTGAGGTGGGAGGATCACTTGAGCACAGGAGTTAGAGGTTCCAATGAGCCGTGACTGAGCCACTACACTCTAGCATGGGCAACAGAACAAGTCCCCAACTCTTAAAAAAAGTCGTAAAATATCAGTCTTTGCAAATAGAACTGCTCAAAAAAGAAATGCAAAAAGTAAATTAGGTCCAACAGATCTTAATGGTATAAGAGCTAAATCAAGCAGAAGTGTCAATGTGGAGCTAATTCCCTCACTAATCTCACATGAGCCACATTTACAACAAAGGATAAACAGGCCTCAGGTTTGCGGACTTCAGCTAGGATTTAGAATTATTGGCTTTTCTCACATTAACTGCCTTATCCTCAATTCTGAAAACAAAAAACTCTTGTATCTTTTTTTCTAAGGGATGTGATGTCGTAAGAAAAGATGTACATATGTTTTCTGGTGGCAAAATCTGACCTTACCTGGCCTCATCTAGCAATAAAACTCGACTTCAGCTAATATAGGCTATTTATAGTCTTTATCCCACTTAATAGGAATATTCAGACATTTCACTAGAGAAAAGTATTAGTGTATCTGATTAGTGTGATTCTACTTCAGATAGAGTGTTATGTAGTATGCTATATATGTACTATAGAGAGAGACACACACATATACATACACACAATGTTACATTTTTAATATCCAAAAACATCTGAATTCTGAAATTAGGGTAGGTTTAGAGATAAGGGACTAAGATGCATTCAATCTGTAGCAAATCAAACTGTTTTTCCTTTTATGGTAGTGATATAAAATGTCTTTTTAAGTAAAATTTATGTTAAAAATGAAATGACTGGCTCAGCGCCTGTGGCTCAAGTGGCTAAGGCGCCAGCCACATACACCTAAGGTGGCGGGTTCAAATCCAGCCTGGCCTGCGAAACAATAATGACGGCAGCAACCAAAAAATAGCCAGGCATTGTGGCGGGCACCTGTAGTCCCAGCTACTTGGGAGGCGGAGGCAGGAGACTCGCTTGAGCCCAGGAGTTGGAGGTTGCTGTGAGCTGTAATGCCACGGCACTCTACCCAGGGGGGACAGCTTGAGGCTGTCTCAAAAAAAAATAAAAATAAAAAAATAAAAAAATAAGTTAGGTAAGGGATTCTAGAGAAACAAAGAATAGATTCTGACTTGTAGAGCTTGGTCAAAGATCGCTAGGCTGCCAAATTCATAGCTCTGACCCAAGAATATTCCTTTCTTTTTCCACATTCTTCCTTCTAACTCCTATATTCTTGAGGAGTCCATTAATGACCTCATACCCCTCTTTCTATTCCCCATTTGCAAGATGAGCTTAGATTCACCTGATCATCCTGCATTTCCAGCAACTGTGCTACTGTGTCCCTTTATTACAAATTAATTTTTTGTATGATTACAGCTTACAGTCTGTAAGCTCCTGGAGGGCAGGAACCATGTCTGCCTTTTTCTATTCTGCATCTTATCACATGCTAACTGCTTGATAATTAATACTGGACACATGGGTCTGTTAATGGCATAAAGGTAAACTTCAATATTTCCTTTTTTTTGATATAGTCTCATTATGTCACCCTCGATAGAGTGCCTTAGCATCAGAGCTCATAGCAACCTCAGACTCTTGGGCTTAAGTGATTCTCTTGCCTCAGACTCCCAAGTAGCTTGGACTATAGGTGCCCTCCACAATGCTCAGCTATCTTCTTTTTTTGGTAATTGTCATTGTTGTTTGGCAGACACAGGCTGGGTTCAAACCTGCCAGCCCTGGTGTACAGGCTGAGGTATAGGCACAGAGCCAATATTTCAAATAGATAAAAATTTGACTTTCAGATGATGAGGCAAGGCTGATCTACACCAAGATGACAATGGCTTGGTCAAAGAAAATAAAGCTTTCTGAAAAATGTAAAACATTATTCCAAAAATGAAAAGGGGACTGGGCACAGTGCCTCACACCTGTAATCCTACCTACCACCTGCCTTGGCCTGAGCTCAGGAGTTCAAGACCAGCCTCAGTAAAACTGAAACCCCATCTCTACTAAAAATAGAAAAACGAGCTGGGCATTATAGCAGGCACCTATAGTCTCAGCTACTTGGGAGGCTGAGGCAAGAGGATCATTTGAGCCCAAGAGTTTGAAGTAACTGTGAGCTGTGAACACAGCACTCTACCCAGGGCATAGAGTGAGACTCTGTCTCAAAAAATAAATAAGTTTAAAAATATATTAAAAAATAAAGATGAAAAGGAGATGGATAGTGGTAATTATTGCATAATAATGTGGATATACTTACTGCCACAGGACTGTACACTAAAAATGGTTAAAATGGTAATTTTTTTAATAAATATAAATAAAAATAAAAAGCCAGCATAAAATAAATAAAATAGTAAATTTACCACAATTTTTTAAAAAATTTTAATTATAAAAAATACCATTCTGGTCCCCAACCTTTTATATACAAGGACCCCTTTTAGAGACAACAAATATTGTGGACTATCACAGGATCATAGTTGTTCTACATCCACTGATAGAGGAAGTAACTACCATGAACTCAGTAATGCTTTCAAATGAATTTGTATTTTAATTGGTCAAAACAGCATGTAGAAACCTCTGAGAAATAGCTGCAAAAGTGTTAAACACATAACAGTCATTCAGACGACAGCAACATTGGACTCAAGAGTTCCACGTATTAACATGGTCTTCCAGGACAGCCTGGCCACTGGTAGGAACTGCTGTTCTAGAATATCCATTACTCCAGGCCGGGCCCCACGGCTCACACCTATAATCCAGCACTCTGGGAGGCTGAGGCAGGTAGATCAACTGAACTCACAGGTTCGAGACCAGTCTGAGCCACAGCAAGACCCTTGTCTCTAAAAATAGCCGGATGCCTGTAGTCCCAGCTACTTGGGAAGCTAAGGCAAGAGAATCACTTGAGCCCAGAGTCTGAGGTTACTGTGAGCTATGATGCCACAACACTCTACTGGAGGCAATGAAGTGAGACTCTGCCTCAAAAAAAATAAATAAATAAATTTTATTTATACACACACACACACACACACACACACATATAAATAATATCCATCACTCCACTCCTTGCCCTCTGAACGGTTTGAAAAGTGAAAAACTCCCTTGCCATTTTCCTTTAATGATTCACAGTGAAACGGCTGATGTTAATGATACTGAAAAGTAAAACAAAAGGATGACATAGTTCCACACAATTGTTCCTTAGTAACACCCAGAAGCCAGCATTGTATAATTTGTCTTAAATTACAGTTTCACTAAGTATCCCCTCTAGATCAAAAAATACAAAACCAAAAACATATAAAACAGGGCTCATATGAGTCACGTCACATTCCAGCTTCTCAAAATGAAAGGACAGTTTGGGATCATTTTAATCCATCTAGTACATCAGAATTGTCACTCAATTGTGGCCTCAGAAAGGAACCCTCTGCCCAATGAACCAGAAATGAAGCAGCCCAGCAACCATCCAACAAGCATTAATAAATGCTTGCCATCTGCCAAGAATACAGAGATGAGACAAAGTCCTGGCCTCTACTCTGGCTAATTTGAATACAAGATAATAAAAGTCAATAAAGACAATACAGTGTTGAGATGGGAGTTAGAGAGCACAGCCAGACAAAAGTAGATAAATACGTCCTAGGCAAAGAAAGAAAGAGGAGGTACATACACAGCGTTAGAGTTAGGTTAACAAAAGAATCCTAGAATTCCGGGAGGCTGTGGTGGGAAGATCTCTTCATCTCAGCAGTTCAAGACCAGCCTAAACAAGAGCAACATCCTGACTCTACTAAAAATAGAAAAAATTAGCCACACACGGTGGCAGGTAACTATAGTCTCAACTAGTCAAGAGGTTGAGGTAGGAGGATGGCTTAAGCCAGGAGTTTGAGGAGCTGTGAGCTAGGTTGATACCATGGCACTCTAGCCTAGGTGACAAAGTGAGCTAAAAAAAGAAAATAAGATAGTATTTTTTCTCTAAAAAAAGAAAATAAGATAGTATTTGGGGGTTAAACGGAAAACTCCATCATGGTTAACATCATCGTTAGCAGAGCAGAGGAAGAGCAGAGCGGCTAGAATCAGTACATGAAGGATCACAGTTAATAGCAGGGGCAAGAGACCACAGAAAGAATTCTGGACAGGAACACCAAGAGCCTGAAGCAAGGCCAAGGCGGAGGGACAGACGAGAGGATGGGTGGATACAGGCTTGACCCCTTGGGGTTAAGCCACACGTGCAGCTGAAGGACTTGGGGACGAGTTGAAGGAATCAATAATAAAGTAGTTCAAACGACAGACTCTAAGGTCTAATCTAATCTGGGTAGGTTAAGACATATAAATATATAGCCATGGAAGCTGAAAGAAAAAGATCATGGGAAAAGGAACTGGAACTCCTGGTAAGATCAAAGAAACTTTCCAAAAGCAGCAAGGGCGTGTACTTGGAACCTGGGCTCCTACAATGGGTCCATGAATCTCTGGATAAAATTCAGGCAGGACAAACTGGCGGATAAAAATTACATGTTCACCTTCACTAAGCTCCAATTAAAATTTGGTATTTCCTTCAACTGCAAATGTAAAAAACAAATCCTGTCTCATTGGCAGTTCCTGTGACTGTGAACAAGAGGAATCACAAGTATCTTCATATCACATTCATACCTTACAATTCCCTTCAAATACCATTTGTCTTATAATTACTTCAAAATGATGAGTTACTAGACTCACTTACTGATCTTTTTTTCTTTTTGAAATGGATCATACTACATCACCCATGCTGGTCTCAAACTCCTGACTTCAAATGATCCTCCCACCTCAGATTCCTCCGTAGCCGGGACTACAGGTAACACCACTGTGCCTGGCTAATTTTTTTAAATTATTTTTTTAGAGACAAGGTTTCACTATGTTGCCCAGGCTGGTCTTTTTTTTTTTTGAGACAGAGCCTTAAGGCTGTCCCCCTGGTTAGAGTTCCATGGTAACACAGCTCACAGCAACCTCCAACTCCTGGGCTCAAGCAAATCTCCTGCCTCCGCCTCCCAAGTAGCTGGGACTACAGGCACCCACCACAACACCCGGCTATTTTTTTGGTTGCAGCCATCATTGTTGTTTGGGGGGCCCGGGCTGGATTCAAACTTGCCACCTTAGGTGTATGTGGCTGGCGCCTTAGCCACTTGAGCCACAGGCACTGAGCCACCCAGGCTGGTCTTGAATAATCCTCCTGTCTCAGCCTCCTGAATAACCAGGATTATGAGCAGGCGTCCTCAAACTACCGCCCGTGGGCCACATGAGGCCCACCTAGGACATTTATCTGGCCTGCTAGGTGTTTTTGCCGCTGCTGCCTGAGTCCTGCCTAGCAGCCGACTCACCCTGGGGCCCGCAGTCCAGCCCTCCAACGATCTGAGGGACAGTGAACTGGACCCCTGTTTAAAAAGTTTGAGGATCCCTGATTATGAGCATGAGCCACTGCACCCAGCAAAAAGTACATACTGCCATATTACAAATTTAACTTCTTGATAACTGTATTTCAATTATATTATAACTGATTTTCTTTCTAATCCTAAGTACTTTATTTTATGTGTTTAAGAACATTATTCTAAGAAAAATAGTTCGTGGGTTTCATCAGACTGCCAAAGGGATCTTTGAGATTAGAAACCTTGGAGTTTCAAGCTCTGTAGGGGGAGTTTTTAGGGGATAATGAGGGCCAGGTAATAGTCCCAGACTGCCAACTATACCAACGGGTAAGGAAGAAGTCAAGCAACCCTGCAGCCAGGGTGTGGGAAAGACTATCCGTGAAGACACAGAATCATTCATTACACTAGATCTCAGAATGTGAAGTGGAGAAAGACAGACTGTGAGGCAGTCTGCAGAATCTGATGACTGTAGAACACAACCAAAAGGCTGTGACGTGGCTCGGGGGAAACAGGCGATACCAGCCTCACGCTAAGAGCAGCTTTTACACTCAGGAGCTAACTACCAAGTCACTGGCCCTATTCTTTATTCCTTTTACTTCTTCCTAACACCCCCAAACAGGCCTCTTTACCTCATTCTACTCTATGAAAAGTATCCTCTATTCCAATGTCTCTGTTTCACAGTAAACAGGGCCTGCTATGGCTTGGATTTGTCCCCTCAAAAGCATGTACTAGAAACTTGATCCCTAGTGATACTGTACTGCAAGGTGAGGAGGACCCCACTTTCGTGAATGAGTTAAGGTGTTTATAAAAAGGCTTGCGCTGTGTGTGGGATCTCTCACTCTCCTGGCCAAGTAACCTTCTCCCAGTAATAACACAGCAGGAAGGCCTTTCCAGAGGCAGCCCCTCCATCTTAGATTTCTCAGCCTCCAGGACTGTGAGCCAAATACACTTCTGTTCATTATAAATACCTAGTCGGGCTCGGTGCCCATGCTCAGTGGTTGGGGCGCCAGTCACCTACGCTGGCAGGTTCAAACCCAGCCTGGGCCTGCTAAACAACAACACCTGTAACAAAAAGTAGCTGGGCATCATGGTGGGCACCTGTAGTCCCAGCTACTCGGGAGGCTGAGGTAAGAGAACCACTTAAGCCCAAGAGTTTGAGGGTGCTGTGAGCTGTGAAGCCACAGCACTCAACTGAGGGCAACATAGTGAGATTCTGTCTCCAAAAATATAAATAAATAAATAACCTAGTCTGTGGTATTCTGTTATAGCAGCATAAAAAATCTGTAATGCTGGGGCAGTGCCTGTGGCTCAAATGCTGGAGGTGGTGGGTTCAAACCCAGCCCCAGCCAAAAAAAAACCTGTAATGCTTATCTTCCTATCAATCAAATAGACTACAATCAAACAATCAAATAGATTGCTTTCCTTCTAATCAATGATCAAGAAGAACTAAGAATTTTGGTGGGGGGGAGGTAAGAACAGCGTAATTTTGACACAAAATACTTCTTGGGCAGTGTGATCTTTATGAAATCAATACAATAAATATTAACCAGCATTTTTAAAAATTAAATGGAATAGGCGACGCCTATGGCTCAGTGAGTAAGGTGCCGGCCCCATATACCAAGGGTGATGGGTTCAAACCTGGCCCTGGCCAAACCGCAACAAAAAAATAGCCAGGCGTTGCAGCCGGCGCCTGTGGTCCCAGCTACTCAGGAGGCTGAGGCAAGAGAATTGCCTAAGCCCCGAAGTTGGAGGTTGCTGTGAGCTGTGTGACCTGCCACAGCACTCTACCGAGGGGGATAAAGTGAGACTCTGTCTCTAAAAAAAAAAAAAATTAAATGCAATTTAAATGGAATAGAAAATATTAAGATGCACTGCACATAGTAAAAGGTAAATACGATTCCAGGAATCTTTTGTTTCTTTACATACACATATATATTCTTAAGTCTCATGTAAACATACTATAGATCAGTGGTTCTCAACCTTCCTCATGCTATGGCCCTTTAATACAGTTCCTGTGGGTCATGACCCACAAGTTGAGAACCGCTGCTATAGACGATGGTCTAAAAAGTTTGAGAGTCACAATTCTAAGCAAAAAGAACCATTCTCTCTGAAGAAAGAATAACATGCAAGGGGAAAAAACCAGAACAAGACGGTAGACACATTCAGAAAGAATAAGGGATGTGGATCTTGGGCTTTTCCTGGGTCTACTCTACCGGCCATGCCCTGCAATCCACCTGGTTCAAGTTCCCGCTGTGCCACCTCTGAGACTTGTGTAAGTTTCATTCATCTGTACAAAAGGCCAAAATAACTCCATCTTGCTTCCTTCACAAGACAGTCATGAAAACCAAGTAAAATAACGATATGAAATCACTTTGTAGGCTAACAAAATTATTTTGTTACTCTTATTTTATTTTAAGCTACCCTGCCAGAGCAGTAAAAAACCAACTGTTAAGGAGCACCAACACCATACCCTAACCATGCTTACCCCGTTGTGTGGCTAGAAAAGGCATGTACTAGAAGCTGTGGGGAAATACTACGAAATTATTTCCTTAGAGAAAGGTAGTTGGGGAAGAGTAGAAAAGCTCACACTATCCACGTGAATACACGTCTCAAGATGCATGAGAAAGTGGGCACAAAGAAAAATTACTGTAAAGGGTAAAATGAACTGACTTTTGAAGAAAGGAACAGTGAAACATGCTTTTTCTTCACATCTTAAATGGCTTCCCAAGACTAAAAGATATAGCACCAATTACCTGTCAGGCCTAGTCTGGCGCTCTCCTCCAGAAAGCCCACCACTGCCCCCAGCTGCTGCCTCTAAATGCCTCAGGCACTCAGGATTCATACTTCCTATGTGACACATCATTCATATTATAGGGTGCCACAAAATGTGTCACCCAATGTGACATTAGGAAAGGAAGCCTACTCCAACGCAGGAAACAGGTGCTTTATTTTTTTGTCTATTTTTAAGTCTAGAACTAAAAAGACTTGACAGTTAAAACTAACCATCCAGCCTGCTGCTGAGCATGCACTGGCCTCAGCTCTTGGGCCTCTAGCCAATAGGGCACTAACGTGCAGGGGCAATGTAATTACAGCGCCCTTTCAGTAGCTACAAATTATGTAAAGATTCAAACTTTACATATCCCTAGTCACAATGGCAATATCCTAAATAATCTGTTTAATACCAGAGGCATATCCTATAGGTTTAGTATACATTCACTTTCTGTTTCTATAAAATTTTTATAAACAAATTAAAAGTTTTTTTATTTTCTGTCTTTTAGACAGTTATTTTCTGAGGGTCATAGTAATATCATTTTTTTAAACTTTTAATATGTTTGTTACTCAATAAAAGAAACAAACAGAAACTACAAGGTGGGTTGGAAGGCAGGGAGAGGATGACCTCTACCTCCGCCCAACCCACAGATTGCTTACCTCCTGCAGCGTCAACAAAGTATTAAGGATAGCTGGTAGTGTAGTCTGGACAACTCCAAATCTGTCTTCTGTAAAGGATGCTGCTACTAAGTGAGACAGACCTCAAGGGGAAAGGAAAAAAAAGGTTAAAAGTAAATAAAAGTCGGGCAAATCTGGCTCGGCGCCTATAGCATAGTGGTTACAGCGCCAGCCACATACACTATAGTTGGCAGGTCAACAATGACAACTACAACAAAAAATAGCTGGGTGTTGTGGTGGGTGCCTGTAGTCCCAGCCACTTAGGAGGCTGAGGCAAAAGTCTGAGATTGCTGTGAGCTGTGGTGCCACAGCACTCTACCAAGGGTGACATAGTGAGACTTGGCCTCAAAAACAAAACAAAATTAGGCAAATCTATTTGTAATACATCTATTTGAGGAAGGACTCATATTCTCAATATAGAAAGAACTACAAATAAGAGAGGGGGCAGGGCAATAAATATAAAAACGGGCACAAGATCAGAATAGGAATAGAAAAAGTGTTTAACTCCACTAAAATGACAATGTCTCCTGCTTTACGTTCTATTAGGAAGAATATCATCTTTTAAATGATTTTGTTAGGTAGTTAAAAGTAGTAGAAAGAACAAGCATGGTCAGGGAGTAGAGCGACAGTTCTGGGGAGGATCCTTCTCAGAAGCTGGTCAGGAAAGGCTTCTCTAGGTATGTCTTAGGCACTAAGAAGGCAGAGTCTCTGAGAGGAAAAGAAATAGTTCTTTAACAACTAAGTTTAAATATTTAGTATAAGTTAACATAAATTAAAAACAACTTATTTGGCTCGGCGCCTATAGCTCAACCAGCTAAGGCGCCAGCCACATACACCTAAGGTGGCAGGTTCGAATCCCCAGCCCGGACCCGCCAAACAACAATGACGGCTGCAACCAAAAAATAGCCAGGCATTGTGGCGGGTGCCTGTGGTCCCAGCTACTTGGGAGGCGGAGGCAGGAGACTCGCTTGAGCCCAGGAGTTGGAGGTTCCTGTGAGCTGTGATGCCACGGCACTCTACCCAGGGGGACAGCTTGAGGCTCTGTCTCAAAAAAAAAAAAAAAAAA
>CAUYTI010100635.1:0-10326 GCA_963575145.1 Galago senegalensis
GCGCCTGTGGTCCCAGCTACTTGGGAGGCGGAGGCAAGAGACTCGCTTGAGCCCAGGAGTTGGAGGTTGCTGTGAGCTGTAATGCCACGGCACTCTACCCAGGGGGACAGCTTGAGGCTCTGTCTTTAAAAAAAAAAAAAAGAAAGAAATATGAGCTGAAGAGATGCTTTCTGTATTATGAATGATTTTAACTTTCAAGTAATAGGTGGCCTCTTCCTGTATGAAAGTTAACTTAGAGCACCATTTCTCACATATTGTGAGATTACGTAACTGTGTTGAGTGAATAGCAAAGTGGAGGTTTGGGTTTTCAGTTAGTTTTCAGGTATTTCTGTGTGGTAGTAACAAAGCAGAGGTGTGGTTAATCCAAATAACAAAAGGTAATTTCAGACCACTGGCATCTGCTGTGGAGCATGGCTTTGTATTTATTTGGATATGGGAGTGCCTTTCTCTCTCAATATTATTTCAGATCAGGAAATGAAATCATATGTTGAAGATGAGACTCAGCTGCCCTTTTTTATCGTTCTCCTTCTCGCCCTGTTTTTCTGTGTATTTCACCGTCTCCACCTTAGGCAAACACAGAGAACGAATTTCCCCAGGTCAGAGAGGTAGTTCAGTAACATTTTCTCTGTCTCATATAAACAAGTGACTACTCATACATCACCAAACTGAGTAGCATATTTGCCAACTATCAACAACAATGAAAAAAAATTTTAAACTATCACTTTAAATATTTATTTTGTGCCAGGTCCTATTAGAAACATTTTATAAGTATTAGTCCATTTAATTCCAACAGCAGGGCCAGGTGAGGTAGCTCATGCCTGTAATCCCAGCACACTAGGAGGCCAAGGTGGGTGGATTGCCTGAGCTCACTAATTCAATAACAGTCCAAGCAAAAAGCAAGACACCATCTCTACTAAAATAGAAAAACTAAGGCAAGAGGATTGCTGAAGCCCAAGAGTTGAAGATTGCTGTGAGCTGTGACAGCACAGTGCTCAACCCAAGGCTGATAGCTTGAGACTGTCTCAAAAAATAATAATAATAATTCTCGGCTTGGTGCCTGTGGCTCAAGTGGCTGAGGCTCCAGCCACATACACCTAAGGTGGCAGGTTCGAATCCAGCCCGGGCCCACCTAACAACAATGACGGCTGCAACCAAAAAAAATAGCCAGGCGTTGTGGCGGGTGCCTGTGGTCCCAGCTACTTGGGAGGCAGAGGCAGGAGACTCTCTTGAGCCCTAGGAGTTGGAGGTTGATGTGAGCTGTGATGCCATAGCACTCTACCCAGGGGGACAGCTTGAGGCTCTGTCTCAAAAAAAATAATAATAATTCTCACAGCAGTTCTGTGAGGTAAAGTCATGTCATTTTATTATTTATTTATTTTGAGATAGTCTCACTATGTCGCCCTCCGAAGAGTGCTGTGGTATCACAGCTTACAGCAACCTCAAATTCTTGTGCTTAAGTGATTCTCTTGCCTCAGCCTCCCGAGTAGCTGGGACTACAGGCTCCTGCCACAATGCCTGGCTATTTTTCTGGCCCAGGCTGGGTTCAAACCCGCCATCTGCAGTGTATGTGGCTGGCACCGTAACCACTGTGCTACAGGCGCCAGGCCCATGTCATTTATTTTACGGAAGAGTAAGTGGAGGTACAGAAAGGTTGAATAACTGACTTGAGGCCACATGCAGCTGAGAGGTGTGATGTCCACATTTGAACCCAGACACTCTAGTTCTAGCAGTTTGCACCATGATGCCAAATCAGGGCATCTAACATGTGCCCTGATTAAAAACACTCATTCATGGGAGGCTGAGGTGGGTGGATTACCTGAGCTCACAGATTCAAGACCAGCCTGAGCAAAACCAAGACCCTATCTCTCCTAAAAATAGAAAAACTGAGGCAAGAGGATCACCTGAGCCCAGGAGTTGGAGGTCACTGGGCACTGTGACACCACGACACTCTACCCAGGGCGACAGCTTGAGACTCTGTCTTTTAAAAAAAAAAACCACTCATTCATACAACAGGTATTTGTCAAATACCCCTGACCCCCTTAAACCATTCATCATCTTAAAAATATTCATATATTGAACATCTACTGTTTGTTGGGCACTGGGGATATAGTAGTGAGCCAGACAAAGATCTTTAGCCTCACAGGCTTAAATTCTGATTGAGGAAGACAGACCGGAGACAAGGAAGCTTTTAAAAATGGATACTCAGTGCTGAGTTAGATGTCAAGGAGAGCAGACAGCAGGGAAGAGAATGGGACACGCTGGGGATGGAGTTGGAACTTTGGGTGACAGAGGAAGGCCTCAGCCGAAAGTGACTTGGAGGGCGGCACCTGTGGCTCAAAGGAGTAGGGCACTGGCCCCATATGCCGGAGGTGGCGGGTTCAAATCCAGCCCTGGCCAAAAATTGCAAAAAAAAAGAACAAAAGAGACTTGGAGTAAAGACCTAAAGGGAATGAGGCTGCTGGGTGCAGATGGGAGGGAAGAACATTCCAGGCAGACGAGAGAGAGAGAGAGAGAGAGAGAGAGAGAGAGAGAGAGAGGCAGGCAGGCACAGAGAGGGGCTCTGAGGAACAGGGACGCCTGTGGTCGGAGCAGCATGTGGCAGACTGGGGGCCAGAGAGTGGGTTGAGTGGAGCTTTCAGGTGAGGATGGCTGTGCAGAGTGGAAGGGAAGCAGAGTCGTGAGCAGAAAAGTGACATGGGCTTGGCGCCTGTGGCTCAAGCGGCTAAGGTGCCAGCCACATACACCTGAGCTGGTGGGTTTGAATCCAGCCAGGCCTGCCAAACAACAATGACGGCTACAAACAAAAAACAGCTGGGCGTTGTGGCAGGCACCTGTAGTCCTGGCTACTTGGGAGGCGGAAGCAGTAGAATCGCTTGAGCTCAGGAGTTGGAGGTTGCTGGGAGCTATGACGCCACAGCACTCTACCCAGGGCGACAGCTTGAGGCTCTGTCTCAAAAAAAAAAAAAAAAGAAAGAAAAAGAAAAGTGACACGATTTTACTGTATTCTAGCGGAGTCACTGAGAGCTTCTGTGTTGAGGATGAACTGAAGGAGAATCCTCAGCCTCAGTGCTGTTGGCCTTGGGGTGGGCGGGGGCCCACAGCGTGCCTGCCACCACCACCACCAGATGCCAGCAGCACGCCCTCTGCCCAGTGGGACAATGAAAACTCTCTAGACACAGCCTACATGTGACAGAATCATTGTATGAAAAGACACACAGGAAGCTGTCAGGAGGCCCTGGAAGGATTCTAATTGAGAAATAATGACAGCAGTGGTAACAGTGGGGATGGTGAAAAGTGGTTGGATTCTGGGTATATTTTCAAGCGGAGCCAACAGGTTTTGCTGGTCAGTTGAGTGTGGAAAATCAGAAAACATGGTTTTGAGAACGTAGACCTCCTGGTAGAACGGAGTTGCCACCAAGTGAGGTGTAACATCCTGAATGAGGCTTAGGGGAGAAGACGACTTCAGTTTGGAGTAAGTGAGCATTCAGGGCTGAGTTCTCAGCTAGAGAAACTCCAGAGAACAGGCCATGTGCAGAGTGGTTTAAAGTGCTGAGGGATCGAGATGATCAAACAAACAAGTAGGAGAAAAGACGTCTGGAGCCCTCATCGTGGGGCTTCCTGGCGTGGAGTCCAGTGGGACAGGTGGAGGTGGAGCAGCCTAGGTGGGAGAGGGGAGCGCTGCGGGGCCACGTGCCCCAGTGAGGCCTGCTGAGGAAGGGGCTAGAAAGGGTCACTGGTGGTTTGATGAGAATGTCCTGAGGGTGAGCTGACAGCCTGCCTAGAGCTGAGTGAGAACTAGAGAGAGGAACTGGGAATACTGTGTCTTTTAATTTACAAAGAATTTAATTTACAAAATTTATGAAGAGTCACTTTAAAATTACCTCCTCTCTGATATAAATATCTTTAAAAGATTGTGAACAACTTCAAAGGCTGAAGAGTAAAGAAGTTTAAAGCCTATAAGTTTAGAGCCAGTGCCCTTTGAAGATAGCTCATAATTGAAAATAAAGCATGTTGGCTGGGCGCCTGTAGCTCAAGCGGCTAAGGCACCAGCCACATACACCTAAGGTGGTGGGTTCAAATCCCCAGCCGGGCCGCCAAACAACCAATTTTTTGGTTGATGGCTGCAACCAAAAAATGGCCAGGCGTTGTGGCGGGCACCTGTAGTACTTGGGAGGCTGAGGCAGGAGACTCGCTTGAGCCCAGGAGTAGGAGGTTGCTGTGAGCTGTGATGCAATGGCACTCTACCCAGGGGGATAGCTTGAGATTCCTTCTCAAAAAAAAAAAAAAAGAAAGAAAGAAAGAAAGAAAAGAAAGCATGTTTTATTAAGGTCATAGTTCATGATCCTCAGGAAATCCCCTCTGGATCAAGCCAGCTCAGCACCTGGGGACACGGCCCTACTCCTGCAGCTCCATGGGACCCCCAGGCTGCTCAGGTGGGCTCAGAGCAGAGATGGAGGTGGGGAGAGTGGAGTTCAGGTGCGCATGCCCCCTCTGCCCTCCCCGGGGGCCTGAGTCCGTGTGGGTGCCCTCGGGTCTCTGATCACTGATGAAATGGAGGAAATGCTGCCTACAGCACTGGTTTGAGAGAATCTGCCCAGTACCTTGAGTTGCTCACTGGGCATGAGCCCAGTTACTGATGACTGTCACTGTCACACATAGTGTCATTGAGCGTGAGCACAGTTACTAATGACTGTCACTGTCACACGGTGTCACAGCATGAGCACAGTTACTGATGACTGTCATGGTGTCACTGAGCATGAGCACAGTTACTGATGACTGTCACGGTGTCACTGAGCATGAGCACAGTTACTGATGACTGTCACAGTGTCACTGAGCATGAGCAAAGTTACTGATGACTGTCACGGTGTCACTGAGCCTGAGCACAGTTACTGATGACTGTCACTGTCACACACGGTGTCACTGAGTGTGAACAGTTACTGTTGACTGTCTCTGTCACACATGGTGTCACTGAGCGTGAGCACAGTTACTGATGACTATCACTGTCACACGGTGTTACTGAGCTTGAGCACATTTACTGATGACTGTCACTGTCACACAGTGTCACTGAGCTTGAGCACAGTTACTGATGACTGTCACTGTCACGGTGTCACTGAGCGTGAGCACAGTTACTGATGACTATCACGGTGTCACTGAGCATGAGCACAGTTACTGATGACTGTCACGGTGTCACTGAGTCTGAGCACTGTCACACATGGTGTCACTGTGCGTGAGCACAGTTACTGATGACTGTCACTGTCACATGGTGTCACTGAGCGTGAGCACAGTTACTGATGACTGTCACACACGGTGTCACTGAGCGTGAGCACAGTTACTGATGACTGTCACTGTCACATGGTGTCACTGAGCGTGAGCACAGTTACTGGTGACTCTCACTGTCACACGGTGTCACTGAGCATGAGCACAGTTACTGATTAATGTCACTGACACACTGTGTCACTGAGCGTGAGCACAGTTACTGATGACTGTCACTGTCACATGGTGTCCCTGAGCGTGAGCACAGTTACTGATGACTGTCACTGTCACATGGTGTCACTGAGTGTGAGCACAGTTACTGATGACTGTCACACACGGTGTCACTGAGCGTGAGCACAGTTACTGATGACTCACACGGTGTCACTGAGCGTGAGCACAGTTACTGGTGACTCACTGTCACATGGTGTCACTGAGCGTGAGCACAGTTACTGATGACTGTCACTGTCACACACGGTGTCACTGAGCGTGAGCCCAGTTACTGATGACTCACTATCACACACGGTGTCACTGAGCATGAGCACAGTTACTGATGACTGTCACTGTCACACGGTGTCACTGAGGATGAGTACAGTTACTGGTGACTCTCACTGTCATTGTCACGGAGCATGAGCACAGTTACTGATGACTGTCACTATCACACGTGTCACTGAGCATGAGCACAGTTACTGGTGACTCTCACTGTCATTGTCACTGAGCGTGAGCACAGTTACTGATGACTGTCACTGTATATCAGAACTCAATCCCTGTAATAACTGTGAGGTAAGTACATGTATTATATTATCCCCCACTTCATAGACGAGGAAACCGCGGCATTGGGTGGTCCCTGTAGTGTCAGAGTGCATAGGTGCACACCAAACATCTGAAGAACAAGAATACTGATTTACATAGAAAAATATATTTAAAACATGGTAAGTAATTTTTAAAGGCATTCTTTGTGTGTATGTGTTTTTTATTTTTAACAATGATTTGGAAAGGACTTAATCCAGCAGTGAGTTGGGGAGACACTGGACTGGAGTGTGACTTGAGTTAAGTAGACAGGTCTGTGTTTGGACTCCAGCTCTCCCATTTAATAGTTCTGTGATCTGGGGCAAGTTACTCAAACTCCCTGAGCCTCTACCATTGTAAAGAGGGAGAGTGAGGCTGCAGAGCAGGGGATGGTGCCCAGTCTCTGCCCCCTCCCCCCTTCCCTCCCAAGCTTCAGTGTATTGGATATGTTTTTTGTTTGGTTGTTTTGAGAAAGAGTCTCACTTTGTCACCCTGGGTACAGTGCCGTGGCATCACAGCTCACAACAACCCCCAACTGGGTTTCAGCAATTCTCTTGCCTTAGCCTCCCAAGTAGCTAGGACTAAAGGTGCCCTCCACAACACCCAGCTATTTTTAGAGACGAGGTCTCACTCTGGCTCAGGCTGGTCTCAAACAGGTGTGAGCCACCACGCGTGGCCATACTGGATATGTATAAACGGATCCAGCTCTCCGGCTACTTCATGTCTCACCTCACGGGGGGGAGGGGCGGGGGAGAACACTTGGGAGAAATGCCACTAGAAATACCATAAATGGGTGTACAACGTGTCTTCTCCGGACCTTGTTCTGCGTGACTTTCCTTTTCTATTGTAATCCTTTTCTTTGGCAAGGTCAACAAGAATGGTTTAGGCAAGTTCCTGTCCCTGTTTAATCACTAGAGCCTAACTGAAGTGGCTGGGGTTGTCCCATCCCAGCATTAATCAGAGTCACGGCTGTTTGTCAGCTCATTTTGCCATGTGCGTGCATGTGTAAATATAACTATCTTGTATCTTGTTAGGCCTTTTTATCCTTATCCAAAACCTCAGCTATAACATGTTTGGACACTTCAAGTTCTGCATTACTTTATTTGGAGGATGTGTCTTATTCAAGGACCCCCTGTCCATTAATCAGTGTCTTGGCATCTTGTGCACATTGTGTGGCATCCTTGCCTACACCCACTTTAAACTCAGTGAGCAGGAAGGAAGCAAATGCAAACTGGGTCAACGTCCTTAATTGGGTTTTTGTGGAGGAAAGAATATTGCTGCAAGAAGATAAAAGTGTTATGTGTGCAAGTTATTTTCAAAAAAAGATTATACTGTGAAATTCACGGGATGATTTTCAAGAAGTAATACAAAGGAGATACTCATAAAATGACTTTTTTTTTTTTGGTTGAGTCCTTTTTTTTAAATCTTAGTTCTCTAAAACCAAATAGTACATCAAGCACATGTGCATTAAAGTTCTGTGATGATGACACACGCATGGGTTTATTGCAGGACACGTGATGTGGTTCTGGACATTCACACTCACCAGAGGAATGACCCCAGGACCTGTCTGTTTGCTGGTAGATAGTTTCCTGCTGTGAAAACTGTTAGAATTTTGGTCACTATTCAGGTCAATTTAAATCTAGCATTTGTATTTTAATTGGTTTGATTTAACTTCCTGATTATTTATAGAAATGAAATATTATTTATACAGAGTAATATGTGAATAAGTCCAGGCCTGGTAGCTCACGCCTGTAATCCCAGCACTCTGGGAGACTGAGGCAGGAGAATCTCTTGAGCTCAGAGGTTGGACACCAGCCTCAGCAAAGCAAGACCCCATCTCTACTAAAAATAGAAAAACTTGCCAGGTGTTGGGGTACATGCCTATAGTCCCAGCTACTCGGGAGGCTGAGGTAGGAAGATCACTTGAGCCCAGAAGTTTTAGTTTGCTATGAAGTGGGTTGAGCCCACAGCACTCTTGGCCTGGGTGACAAAGTGAGACTCTGTTTCAAAAAAAAAGAAAAACAATAGAGATGACAATAAAACAAATCCAATTCTAAGGACTATTTTTTTTTTACTTTTTTTTTTTGAGACAGAGTCTGTCGCCCTGGGTAGAGTGTTGTGGTGTCACAGCTCACAGCAACCTCAAACTCCTAGGTTCAAGTGATTCTCTTGCCTCAGCCTCCCAATTAGCTTGGGACTACAGGCGCCCACCACAATGCCTGGCTGTTTTTAAACTCCAGGTCTTGCTCTGGCTCAGGCTGGTCTTGAACCTGTGAGCTCAGGCAATCCACCCCCCTCACCCTCCCAAGTGCTGGGATTACGGGCTAAGAGGACTATTTTTCTAGCAGAAAATTGACATAAGAACTCATATACAGAAACACTATAGTTATTACAGGTCTTTTACTTGTTAGCTTTTAATGAACTTCAGAAACTAGGGTTAAAAAATAAAATGTTTTTTGTCTCAAAAACCATGATTAAATGTCTCAAAGAAAAGATAATAGATGGAATTGAGCGGGCTTATTAGCCTGGTAAGTGTTTTCCCAGCCATGCTGAGCATTTCGTATTTGTAATTTCGTAATGACACCTCCCTGCCCCCAGTCCCTTCCCCTGCATTTGAGGTATCCGTGGACACTGGCACAATGCCCTCCAGCACTGCAGGGTCTCAGGCTGCCCAGGAAGATGCGGTGCTGAAAATCAAGGCAAAAGCTGTCTGCACACTGGGCAGAAACTTGGCGAGGAAAGACATGGAAGAGAAGCAGAAAAATAATTTAACTAGTTCTGTGAGTTTTCAAAGTAATAACTTTTAAAAATTGGGATATGAGAGTGAAATACATGATTTCCATGTACTTTATTGCAGGGTGTGTTTCTGTGTTCCGCCTTTAACTGAGTGTATCTAAATGTTATTTATAAGCATTAAGGGAGAAAAGAACACATATGCCAACAAGGAGCCACATGGACAGAATACCTTTCACATCTGTTTTGGGTTTTAAGATATTTTTCCTGGACTATTAGAGATGAGAAGCCTCTGTTTTGGAGAATTTCATCTTGTCAATCAATCTGTCGTGTGACTAAAGTATGTGGCTTCTCATTTTTATTCTAAATATTCTTTGGTTCTCAGAATATTATGCTAGGAATTACGGACCATTTTTGCCAAGTAAGCTTCAAGTATTACATTTGTCTCAGAAACATTCTCTGTGTATGTGTGTTTTTTTTTTTGTTGTTGTTGTTTTTTTTTTGCAGTTTTTGGCTGGAGCTGGGTTTGAACCCACCACTTCTGGTATATGGGCCATTGCCCTACTCCTTTGACCCACAGGTGCCACCCCTCTGTGTATGTTTAAACTAACATAATTATTTCTCAACAGCTGGGAAGTGTTTCAGCACCATGAGGATTATTTGGCTTCTGTGAATTGAGAGCTGCTGAGCTGATTTGGGCCACGTGCAGATTCTTAACTAAATAAAACTTGGGGAGGGGCCGTGATAAATCCGTCACTGGGAATGCAGCAAGATGGCTGGAGCAAGACAGGGTGGGGGCATGTGTACACTAATGAATAAAAGACATGCTCCTGGGATGAGAGTCTGATAGACTGACTTTGCCCTGAAGACAATTATATTGGAAAGAAAATTACTGGGGAAAAGTGTGCAGGACCAAGCACAGAGCCGGCTGCAGAGCTTTCCAAGAAAGCATGCTGTCTTACCAAAGAGACTAGAGTTATTTTTTGTCTGTGTTAAATAATTGGACTTCAACTTTTACCTGTTAAAAATAAAGGCAAGCTTTTTTTACCTTGTTATTGCTCACGTGAACCAGTGGCAGAAGGCTGGCATCTGTGTGTGTGCACGTGCTGACGTGGGGCTGCTCAGCTCCCAAAATCCCATCTCCCCTTTAAAATAAAGTCAGGGAGAAATCTGTGAAATGAAGTTAGTTGTTTTCCTGTTTCATTTTTTAAAATATTTTCTAAACCTTACTGTTTTTAAACCATTAATGTCTTCACTTTTAAAAAATGTATTTCAGGGCTCGGCGCCTATAGCTCAACCGGCTAAGACGCCAGCCACGTACACCTAAGGTGGCGGGTTCGAATCCCCAGCCCAGACCCGCCAAACAACAATGACGGCTGCAACCAAAAAAAAAAAATAGCCGGGCGTTGTGGCGGGCGCCTGTGGTCCCAGCTACTTGGGAGGCGGAGGCAAGAGACTCACTTGAGCCCAGGAGTTGGAGGTTGCTGTGAGCGTGAGGCCATGGCACTCTACCCAGGGGGACAGCTTGAGGCTCCGTCTCCAAAAAAAAAAAAA